>JAOWBC010000617.1:11981970-11993369 GCA_028566105.1 Hypoplectrus providencianus
ATAAGTAGTCTCCCAGTAAACCTCAGGGGACCAGTCACTCCACTGTCCCATGAAAAATCCCTGATTGGGACTGGAGCGCACTCGAGCAGCGTACTCCATCCCCGGCACAAGGAGGTGCTCGTCCACAGAATAATACATGCTGACGGTGTTAATTTCATGTGATGTTGCCTGAAATGAATCATTATGGTAGTATGTTAAAAACTTATCACTAACTCTATTTCATGAAGCTAAACCAGGTTCAGAGAATGAATGAATGAATGAATACTCTTTAATTCACCTATATGTAAGAGTTGTTCGTAATCAATTTTTACACAACTTTTAAACTCAGTTGTACAGGAAAATAAGGAAAAGGCTGAAGCATGATATCACCAAAAGAAAACCCCAAATATTAGAATTACAAAAATAAATCACCAATTACATTATAGTCTAATTTATTATACTTGATTAATTTACATTGTGATCATGAATCATTTTACAATATAAACTTATTTTGAGAGATTGCATTATTTAAGTACAGTATCATTATAACCTAACATGGCTGTATACATATACAGCTCTGGAAAATGATCAGTGTCTGTTGTTTCACTTTTAACAGTTAGGAATTTGAGTTAAAAGAACAATTTTGTTTAATTCTATAAACTATTGACATTTCTACCCAATTCCAAATAAAAATACTATCATTTACAGCAATTATTTGCAGAAAGTGTTTTAGTGTGTCAGCCCTAGAAAATACAAACAAAAAAAACCCCAAAAAATAGTTTAAACAAAACAACAGTAATGTTTCAACATCAGGAATCAACATTTGGTGGAAAAAACCCTAATTTTTAATTTTCAGTCACATCTTTCAAGTGTCTGTTTAATTATGATAATAATATTGATCTCACTATTGGCATAAATAATCTTTAAGAGCTTTAATATTGTCATAAACTAGTGGCATATTCATATTGGTCACAGAAGTCAAATGTGACCACTCTGACTGGTTTAATCTGGTTGTGCTCACTGAGCGGAGACATGATCATTTTCTCGGTTAAACGTGTCAGAATATGTGCAGCCGGTGGGTCAAAAAAAGTTCCTCTCCACCTTCACATCGTCGGCCCACTGAGCTGACGGCCACAGTGGCCATTTCTAAAGACGCTGCAGTTGCTTCTTCTTCTAATTCTTCTATCGGAGCTCAGAACAGATTTAGAAAAAAAAAATACCATAACTTCTCTGAAATATGTGAATTATTGACAACCGTTTAGGTTAAACCTCCTGGCACAGTTGCATAAGTGTAGTAGTTGATTTTATAATAGTTTTATAAAATCACAATGATTCCAGATTTCATTATTTTTTATACTGTTGATTATCTCTCTTTTTCTAATTAAGGCTTTTTGTTAAATCACAAACTCTAACATGTCTATATTTTATTCTTTAACATACTGTTTTGCAGTTTTTACAAGTCAAATCAGGATTGATTTGCCAATAGGTTTAGACTGACACACAGATGCTTCAAACAGACCAGAACTGTCCCACAAAAAAACATGTGATATCTTTTTCCCACCAACAAAAAGCACCCTTTCCCCTTTGTTTGCATTGAATCTCACGTCCGTCTTGTCTCCTCTCATGTAGAACTGGAGCTGATACTGGATGTGGTTGTTCAGACCACTGTACTGCTCGTATTGCTCGTAGGTGCTCCTCCAGGTGAAGTGGTAGTGGCTGGAGTTGTCGCTGACTGTGAGGCAGCACGGTGCGTCCAGTTTAACTAAAGAGAGGGCACATTGAAGCCAAATGTACACAAAAGGTTTTTCAGCATGCAGAAACTTCTATTTGATTATTTTCAACGTTATGTGTTCCTTACTGTTTTTCTCGGGCTCATAATTGTCTTCCAGCTGGACACAACTTTCAGACCCATTTTGTGTGTGGCAAAGCGAGATTTTAAAATGATCTGAATCCGTGAGGGTGTCTGGATAATCTTCATCGGGCATCGGATCGGATATAGCAGAGCAGAAGTAATCCCCATTGTTGTTTGTCAGCATACACGAAAACTTCTCTCTGCACAAAGCAGCAGTAAACACAACATCATTGCCACTTTTACATCATTTGTAATATAAGAGCAAGTAAAAAAAAGAAGATAAAGCCTCACTTCAGTTCTTCTATTTCTTCAAAAGTGAGCCAGTAGGAGCTGTTACTGTCTGAGCTGGTTTCTGATGGCGGGATGTTCAGCGAGCAGTTGATGGTGAACTGGTAATTGTTCACACAGTGCAGATTGTAGTCCACCCCTAAAAAAGACAGTGTTTTAATGGAAGTGTAAGGAGTCAAGGTGGACGGCTTTTACCCATTTGTGCCTGCAACTATATGTTTACATTTTTTGTGTTCTAGCCAAATAAATGTGTTAATATTTCTTGATTCATGTACTTGTTATATTTTTGGGCAAAAAACATATGTCATATGTGCAAACAAATGATCAATAATCCTGATTTTGACTTGATCATAATGTTTCATGTATTTTTCATGTAACTTAAAAACAAAAAAGTTGTTCTGTTTCATATGTTTTAGATCAAGTAGAACCAATAATTTAGCATTTTTTCCCACATAAGCAAAAATGGCTAAAGTATAGAGGCTTTTCCTTCCATCCATGCAGTCTCAGAATCTTTACAGATAACTGAATAACATTTTAAACTACAAGCTTTATCGTTGCTACACTACTTAAAGAACACTCCCTCGTCCCTCCATTTTAATCAAAAAACAAACATTACTGCGACCCATATCAATTGCAATGTTTATATATGCATGAGTATTGCTTTACCAAAATATGTGAACAAATCCTTTACTTAGTTATTGTAAAATTAAGAAGAATAAAACTTGCACAATTTGTTATGTCATTTTATGCTGCACACATAATGAAAAAACTTCCATTACAGCAATAATAAAATGTAGTTGGCTTTCCCCTTCATAATAAGAAGGTTAAGCAGACTTTTCTCTGAATGTCAAAGGTCAAATAAACCACAGATGAGGTTCAGGTCAAAGCCTCTAATCTATTGACTCTAACTTTTAGTCCACATCTCGTATTGAATCTAGTTTTTACAGCATTCTATATCAGGGTTTTTCATTCAGCTTAAGTCCCAAGCAACATTCAAAACATACGATCCAAACATTCATGATTGTCCTTCAAATAATAATAATAAAAACAACACTGGCAGAGACACAACCTGTGATAGGATTTCCATGCAGGCAGACAATGTTGGTAGATGCGAAGAGAAACAGGATCAGCAGCTTCAGCCTCCGACAATCCATCACACCAGACGTCACCTCGGACCCGGGAGGTCTCGATTAAGTCATGCTGCCTCGAAGCTCTCATCTAAACAGCCTTTAACAGAGACTGAGGGAGGGGGTATCAGAGAGCCGCTTTACACTGATAGCTATCGCTCACATGTCTCTGGTGGGAGAGGATGTGCTTTTTTAAGCCAGCAGTTGTAAAAGGAAAGTGTGTGAAAAGGGGTAAGGCTACACTCTCACATCACAAACCCACAATCTATGACTGAAACTTCACATGAATTTGGTTCCCTCAATGACATCTGGTTTAACAGCAATATGCCTCTTAGTTATATGTTTGTTTTCATTATTAGACCTTTGTCAGTTGCTAAAATCAATTAAACTACAAGTTCAAAAAGGCTATAAGTCTGTAAATGTTTTACCTTTGTCCTTCCAGCGTCCCCCTTCACTGATGCTAGCTGACTGAATAGACAGAAAGCTGTGAGAGGTTCATGTCAAACTGGGGCTGTGGTGAGAGTCATGTTGATCGATGAGTCGATAAAAACCAAATACATGTAATGGCACAAACATATCAGATAGCACAAGATATTGCAAAACAAACTATAAAGCTCTGCATGTGTGTCTGCTGTTATTCAATATGTATTTTAATTTGCTTCTTCATCAATCATTTTAACAGCAGTTACATCCTAAATATTGCAAGACAAACCTTTTTCTTTCTTAAAAACCCCAATTAAAGTTATTTTTCAGACAAATAAACATTGCCCTTTACTGCTGCGTTACTGAACTGTGAAAACACGTCTTTAAAGTTTTACACAAAAGCTTAGAAACCAAAGGGGCCATATTAGAGCAATAAAGAATACACTTTGGATTATTTTGAGGGTCATTTTTGGCAAGTAAGTACCTAAATGCCAAGAGTCTTCTTGCTAATGTGGTGACGAGACGTATTTGTTTGTCAAAATATGTAGTTTGATTCTCTTACTCAAGTGGATCAACCTGAAATTGAAATATATATTAATTATTGTGCAACTTACATGGATGTTGTGCAATGTGTAGCGCAGTGAGAGGAGATCAGCTGAATGTTGGTCGTGTGTTGTGGCAATTTTGAAAAAGATAGGAGCTGATAGTGTCTTCCTCTGAGGTTCGCCGTTTAGTTGACTTAGAGTTTGTCATACACTAATATGAGTGTGTGTCTGTGTGTGAGGTTGATGCATGAGCTAAGTATCAGTATATCAAAAGGGCAAGAGTGACAGCATGCAACAGTTTGACTTTTTAGTTTGTTTTTAAGTTTGATTTGGACAAAGTTATCTATAACTTCCTTTTGCAAGAATAAAGTATTTCATCACTGGCCACTGATGTAAAAGGTGAAATGTTTACTCATCTTTATATATATCACTTGTTTCAAAGAGCAACAGGAAACAAGTGAACTGCATGCTTCCACGCAGACGTATCATCATGTGGATGTGATAATAGAGGTCTCAGTTTAATTCTGGTTTTTGCTCTCCAAAATATCCGAGCATTACTGATCACCACACAGCAAAAAGGAGGCCTATTTTTATTTGTTGAACCTTATAAGACCCCCTCATGTGAAGCAGTGTAGAACGTGCTCGAGATCAGCACAGAAGTTATTTTCAAGTCTTTATGTTGTGCAAGACCAGAAACCGTGATATGATACAGCTCTATCTTTTAACTTGTTGCAGTTCCGCTGCATCTGATAACGAGGAGGCTTTTTAAAAAGTTTTTTAGTACTTTGATAAGAGTATTTCCTTGATAAAAAAAAAAAAAAAAGAAAAACGATAGCAAACAGTTCTTGATGGAACTTCTGGTTTGAAATAACCTGATGAAGATCTAAGTGGGACTAATATTACATTCACAGAGTTCACATTTTAAAATAAATAAAAAAAAACATTCATAAACATGCAAACCTTGTTATTATCATTTAATATTTCACTGGTTGTATTTACACAGTTGTCATCAATACTGTAATTGCACACATCCTTTACATTGCTGGTGAAAATAAAAAAGAGGAACAGTTAAAATAACTTATTCCACTTTGAATAATCTGCTGTAAAATAATACTGGATCTATACAACAGTTCTCCTCTGAAGGCTAAGCTTGTGGCAGTTTTCCATATTCAGTATATACAAAGTGCTACAAAGCACCAGGATACAAAATATGAAAAATAATCTAGTGCAAACTTATGGGTATAGTTTGAATTTAAACTTTATTTTTCTAAGCACTTGAGGTACACCCGCATGGGTCACTCACAGGCCAATTTACCATCAAAGGACGACAGGGTGATAGCAAAGGCTTGCAGGGCACACATGGGGAAACTGTAATCCATGGAGAAGACGTCCTCCGCCACACGGCCAAACTGCATCACTATGTAATCCTCTGCAGAGACAGCAGCGGGGGGGCAGAAAGAGAGGCAATTTAGGAATAAAGACCAGGAAGCCATTTTCCCCGAGGCTGAAGATAGGAGAAGTCACATCTTACCGTTGTCAGGGTGGATGATCTGGAAGTTCTTGACGGAGGCCTGGGTGACGCGGCCGTGGAAGTTGAGCACATATGACTGCGTCTGTTCATTCCAGCTCGGGGACTTGTTCACCAGTGTGACCAGTTTGTCCGTGGTGTTATTCGCATGACGGACCAGAAGAGTCTCAGGCTCCTATGATAACAAAACATTTCTTTTCAACACATGATCTGCTTCTTCAAAAGCTTAAAAAAGGATATTTTACTTACACTTTTTGGGCGGATGGACACTCTCTCATCGTTCTCCAACATGCCAGGGATGATCACTGTCATTTTCCTTGGACCCTTAAACCCCAGCACATTTGTCTCCTGGAACATGATAGGAAATAAAATTACAGCCTTTATCACTTTCTATAATTTTTTAAAAGAATGTACAGAGTTAAGTTTGGACTCACATAGCAAATTGCTGCCAGCTCTTGCCGCACTGACTCACACTCTTTGACGAAGGGCTTTTTGTCAGGATTCTCACCTCCGTCATAGACTGTGAACTTTGTCCCCAGAACATTGGACCTGGAACAAACTAGTCTCATCAGATGCATGATCTAAAATAGTCCTATCGGGTGGGAGATGAGAATTTGAGTTTTGCCAAGATTAAGGAAAAAGCCATGAGGTGCATAAGTTTCTATATCAAAATGATTTACAATATTTTTTCTCAGGTTTGGTATTCCAAACACGATTTTAAATGTCTGCATAATCCTTGTATCCGTTAGGGTCTTGAGGGACCACAAAGCCTGAGTGGTGTCATGCCCCTTTTTGGCAGTCCCATGTGATGACTTTTTGACTTTCTGCTTATAAAGAGATTGGTGGATTCTTCTGTGGAAGGTTGTTGTAGCTGCCGAATTTTGGATTAACTGTCCCCTACAGCACAGTTTCTAAGATATGCTGGTCTGCTGCAAGCTGAAACTTGTGTGGAGTATCTAAAATCCAATTTCCTTGTCATGATTTCATGTAAGCTCGTGTCTGTTTGGAACATATCTGGAAGGAGCTTGGGGTGAATGGATGGGTCAAAGAGCCATGGGACTTTTTAGAGACTACCATCAGGGTCCCGTGTGAATCAAAACCGAAAGTCATGTGAAACCAAGTCACTAACCAAGTACGTATGTGTCAATTCATGTTAACCATTGGTGTAACACTGAAACTAGAAGGAAATATAGATTTAGAACAGAGACATCATTAGTTTTGGTCAAGTATGCCAAGTATATCAAGTCACAAAGGTATTAATAAGTACTTCAGGTTCAGGCTTGACCAACCATTTGTTTAGCAAAATGAAACTGGATTCTTCAATATTATTCAAATTAGTTTGGAAAGGGTTTCATGATACCAAGATATCAGAGAATTCACTGGTAACTAAAGGAATCAGAAGAAAGTTTTTTAATGACTTTCCCAGGGTCAAAATGAAAGAGTCGTACCTTAGTTTCCCTATGTAGCAGCTTGTGTCTCTGGACAGATTAGTGGGGTCAGTGGAGATGAGGTAGTTGGATGTTTTGCACTTCTTCCTTTTTCTGCCAGCCATTAGAAACACCTTGGCAACAGCACAGTAAAAACATTATCAGAACAAATAATGAAGAGACCGGACCATGTTGCCGGAACTAAATTCCATCAATGGGCACAGTGGTGGGGTTCAAAGTTTGTTAAAGTGCTGACCCTCTTGCCATCCTCCTTCTCCATGTGAAGGTAGTAGGTCGGGTAAATGCCTTTCTCCATGCCTCTCCTGTCCCTGGTGACCCTACACTGCACCGTCACATCCCTGGGGGCTGGACGCAATGCAAACTTCTCAAGGTCCTCCACTGACATTGGAGATATTGCCTGAAATGAGAGGGAGTAAGTACAAACTCACCTCATCTGATTTTGACAATCAACAGTTGTTGTGTATGAAGTCTCACTCTGTCATTGGATTCACTGCCTGAGGATGAGCCCTTCCTGTAGTTGGAGTTAAGGGAAGCCAGACTCTGTGTACTTTTCTCTGCTTTCTTTGTCTTTTTTTCCTTTTTCTCCTTTTCTGGAATTTCCTCATCTTTGCTCTCTTCACTTATTTGGCACCTGGCTGATGATGAAACACACAAAAGTACTCTTTAAAGCAGCTTTCCAGTAATTTGGTCGTAAAATGCACAGGGCTAGATTATCGCTTACATGTGTCAAGTTGTTTATTCCTCTTAGGCGTTTGAGGGACAGGCTTCTGGGACAAGTTTTCCTCGTCTTCATCACTTTCCTCACGTTTAGTCTTCTTTGGACTTTTGACCTCTACCGCTGTCTCCGTCTCCTGGGTTGAAGCCTCCTGCAAGTGTTTCTCTAGAAAACAGGGAGACACTTAAATTCTCTTAAAGAAACAGAATATTACAGAGAATTCAGATATATTAAAGGTAGATTGATTTTTATACTTTTCCGCTCTTGTTTGGTTGTCTTGTTTGTCTTCTCTGGGTCTTCAGGTTCTTTCACTTTCTTCTTTGTTTTTTTCTCCTTTTTCTCCTTCTCTTTATCCTTATCATCGTTTTGTTCTGTCTCTGATGGAAAGCAAAGCAGCAGTTTCCTGATGAATCACTTTTTAAAGGAAGGAAAATACAAAACCTGCACAATCACATGCTTGAGTCTCAGACCACTAAGGTCCCACTATATATGCACATAATAAGGCCCAGAGAAACACCTGCAAAGTATTTGCGACCCAAGGCTAATGGGTTAGAATACGGCAGTTGCGGAAGAACATTGCAGCTCTAATTTGTACTCTCACTTTGTTCCCTCACACATGCAGTATTGGAATCATCTTACGTTTGGATTTTTCTTTTTTCGCTTCTTTCTTCTTTGTCTTTTTCCCCTCCACTGGGGCATCATTCTCCACTTCACACTTCACTTCAGGCTCTCTGTCAATCTCCAGGTTCATTTTCTTGGGAGTAGCAGGATTCTCTGAAGGCATCTCATTTAAAGTCATGCTTGCTGTAATTTCACATTCACCCAATGTGATTTCATCCAGTGGATTATCATGGGCATGTTCAACTTGATCTCCAGAAAAAAAGAAGAAAAAAAAAGAGTTGCATTTACTATTATTTAAAGCACTGGAATCAGATTTTGAATAGAAATTAGTTTGATACAGAGTAATAAATGGTTGTGATACTTACCAGTCAGGGAGGTGTTGCTCAGGGATTGGCTAATCAACAGAGGTGTTTCATCAGAGCGGGCAGCTTTGTGCTTTCGCTTCTTTTGGCCAGCATCCCGATTGGCTACCACCATTTGAGAATCAGCCCGCTTCTTTTGCTGCTTTTTTATCAAAAGATTTCTCTGTGGAAGAATTGAGTGATATTTGAATGATCTACTCAATGTTTATACAACTACAGAGAAATCGTTGCGCAAGTAAAAGTACTTATACCTCACTGTGAAATTACTCCACTGCAAGTAAAAGTCCTGCATTCAAAACTTGCTTCAGTAAATGTGCGAAAGTATCGAAAAACGCACTTATTTACTTTATTTTAAAGTATGAGTAAAAGTAAAAGATTGTTTTGTATGTTCCTATTATTAGATAATTTCTACTGATTCATTACTGTAAGCTCTGATTTAATTTTGTAAAGATAGGGCTTGTTGTAACTACTTAATATATTGTTATGTGGTTTGATTTAAAAAAAAAAAAAAAAAAAGTCTAATCACTTTGAATTGATCCTGTTTTTTATGTTAAACCTCGACCTTAAAAGTAACTATGAACTATGAACAAGCGATGAACATTATTTGTTACTTCTAGCACTTAATATCTGCTGATCATTCTGGTATTTTGTAGTACTCCACTGGATATAAGCCAATAGCTCACATACTTAGCTCAAAACAGCAGGTGTTTGTGACACAGGTAGCCATGACCTCATGACACTCAAGAAAGCTTCATTTATTTCCAATTCCTATTTCAGTTTTACTGTTAATGTGCTGCTACTTATTCAAATAGGAAGTAAGTCCCAGCCTTTGCTCCAATGTCAGCATTAAAAAATGTTAAAAATCCACTCCATCAACTTAGACTTGTCTCTTTACAAGTAATTTTAAGTGCATTTTAACTAAGGTGTATTTTATATAAATCAATATCGGTACTAGCGTATATCATGTATAAATAAAATCAAATGCTTAGTTATTCGTCATTGCTTTACCTGATTGTCCAGCTTCTGTTGTCGTATATCAGTGTCCTCCATGTCTGAGTAAAAAAGGCTCACTCGCTGCTAAATAAAGTCACTAAGTTAGATAATTAGAGATACGTGATGAAAAACAACAGATGAGATCCAGCATCAGTGTAAGAAATGCTTTAAAATTAAAGAGCAATTAAATATGGACGCGGGTGTTTGATTGTGGCACCCAGCTCCATCTGACAGTCTGTCCACCTGCATGTAGCAGAAGGCAAAGTGGATTAAAAGGGGATAATGTTCTTAAACTGCACTGCACAGCTCGGCTAGTGTGGACAAGCAGTCTCGGGGGCAAAGTAGGTTTTCCGTGATTGCTTTTCTGGAGATGCTAAGGCCTAAAGTTACAGATGAGACATGAGAAACAGGAGGGTGGTGCCCTGCTCCTGTCACTCCGTTTATTACGAGTCAGCAGTCTGCATCACTTACCCAGGCGTAAACAGCAAACACGGAAGCCGCTGCAAACACCACAGAGTAGCCCAAAATCTCCCGAGTGCTTCAATTTGCTTTATTGTCACAGAAAGTGTCACCTACGGAGACATTAACCCCCCCTAAAGCGTCCAAATAAACATAAAACATCAAAAAACAGACGTTGATTAGCGGGACACTCAGCCAGGGTTCTCTCGTTGCCTGGTCACGGCTGCCATGCTGCTGTGATCAAACGGCTCAACATTAAAAAAAAAAAAAAAACTCATCAAAAAATAAAACTTCGTGTTTTTTGTTTGTTTTTTTTAAACGAGGTTCATCATTCGCGTTGTACCAGTTTCATACTGTTTTACTACACTGCACCGCTGCAGGACAGGTTATTTTACTCTATTCACATCAGCTACAACTCCCGCAGTCACCAATGCTAAACTAAAACATGTATTTGTCTGCAGGCAGTGGTGCAGAAATGATTCAGATCCCTTTTTAAGGTAAAAGTTATAATCCCACACTGTGAAATGACTCCACAAAAGTTTCCTAAGGGGCAAAATACCAGCAACAAAATGTACTTAAAGCATCAATACTAAAAGTAATCGTTAAATTCAGAATGGACCCACTCAGACTGATAAGAATAATCAAAATATATTATGAGAATATTTTTATTGATCAGTTTGGTTTAAGAAGTATTTAGAGCCTGTAATTAAGTAAAACAAAAAATACTAATTGACCTAAAGAATGACTACAAATAAAAATCCTGCATTCAAACTAAGAGTACAAAGGCTCAACATCAGATGTATTTATTTATAACAAACGAATATTATGGATATTCTATATAGATTATTTTATTATTTGTTTGTTCTTTTTTTGCCTCTATAATGCAATTGGAATGCAAGTGGAGGTATTAAGTTACATGTGTCAAAATACTCAAGTAAATTAGGCCTACCTCAAAACTGTACTTAAGTACAGTTTTGAGGTACAGGTAAATATACTCTGTTAATTTCATTGGTAGTGATGTATGATGTGAGCAGTGTTTTAAGTTTATGAAGATAGGGC
>JAOWBC010000617.1:11993469-12017637 GCA_028566105.1 Hypoplectrus providencianus
TTTGCCTCTATAATGCAATTGGAATGCAAGTGGAGGTATTAAGTTACATGTGTCAAAATACTCAAGTAAATTAGGCCCCAGGTAAATATACTCTGTTAATTTCATTGGTAGTGATGTATGATGTGAGCAGTGTTTTAAGTTTATGAAGATAGGGCTCATTTTAACTTAATATGGTGCCATATTATATTTAAATACATTTTTTTTTTAAAAACTACATAAAATATAAATGCTCAAGTAAAGAAATTACTTTTACTTTTTTTTTTATTTTAAATTACATTACTTTTATGTAAGTACATGGTCATTTTTACCCAATAAAACGGTTCTTAAAAGTGATATTTCAACAAATCACTTTACATCTAACCCAAAATTAAATTAATTTGCACTATAAAATGAACTATCATGTTTTACAGAAACAATAAACAGATTTTAGACTTCCCTTTATATCAAATGCCTTGGAAAAAAATGTGCATAGCTGCAGTAGATAGGATAGAAATCTTCCCAGACCCCCCTAGGTTTGGACTAAGCCCTGAGTGTTTACAATGTCTGGCTCAACCATTCAGTTGTTCCTGTTTTTGTGAAGCACGACCATTAGTGTAATTGATCATGATGATACATAAATAGTGGACATTTCAAAATGATGTATTTATTAAATTATTTACTAAACGTTAAAGGTTTATCTTTTACTATATACACGGGCTACTAATATGTTAAGTTATGTATGTTAAATTAAAGTTATTTTGTGAAGAAGATCTTTTTTTTTTTTTTTTTCAAAACTATTTTACGCGCTAAACCGGAAAAAGAAAAAAAAACGGGAGAACGTTGCTAAGGTAACCAAACAGGAAATGATCCCGCTTCTGTGAACGTTATTTGTTTTGGTCTGTTTAAGATTTTACTTTACAACTTGATTACGCTGAATCACTATTGTTGTGTAATCAAACTACGAAATCCGTTTTGACAAGTGTCTTGTATGTCATTTTACGTCAGTTTACACCTGCTTTCGTCTGCGGGTTTCTCAATTAATAAGAAATAAAACATGGAAACGAAAACAAAGGTAGGTTCCACTGTCTAATTTGACGCATGGAGCTTACTATACCGCATTCTCATTTAAAATTTTGGGTTTATTCATAAAATGAAAATATAAAGATGAACGTTATAGCTTACGGTATCATCTCGAGCAGTGGTGGGATAGCTAAGAGCTACTTGCTTAACTTACTTTTGTATTTTTACTCAAGTTTTGAATGCAGGATTCTTCTTGTTGTGGAGTAAAAAAAAAAAAAAAAAAAAAGTCACACTATGTCATAAGTACTTTTACTGATCGGAATACTGCCTTGTCAGTGATTCTCTGTTTTGTTCTGTAGATGCCACAGGTCCTGAAAGCTAAAGTAATGCTATGGTGAGTGCAATTCAGATTATGTTTATTTAGTCTGGTTTCTGCTTTCCTTACACCCTTCATGACCCTGCATATCATGTCTAACTGCACTCCATTCCCTGGGTGTTTTCAGGACAGATGTAAGCTACCATGACATGGAGGAGATAGACAAAATGCAGTCCATTCCTGAACTGGAGAGGTATTTGCTCCTGTTTATGACAGAACACACTTATATGTATTCAAAAACAATTACACACACAGCCCTGGCATAGCTTTCTGTCACACATTCTTTTTTCTGGGACAGTGCTTTATGCAGCGTGTTAGACGTTGACCTCCCTGAACCAAAAAGAGGAGTTCTGCTGGAGTTGTATGCCCAGACAGTGCTTTTTTGCAGAGAGTGCAACTTCAAAAAAGAACAAACTTCTGCTCTCTTGTCCATTATCAAATCCATCCATGAGGCTAACATACGTAAGTCATATTATTATCTCTTTCATGATTGTGTATATGATAAGTCACTTAAATGTAATTAAACTATATATGGGATGTATGTGAATCTCTTCTTGTGCAGAAACATCACTCAGCAACATAGAACAGTGTTTCAAATACTGTCAGGAGCTGCTCCTTTGTCATTCAGTCAGGGTCTGTTATGACATTTGACATCTGTTTGTACAAAATATATAATTCTAAAACCAATACATTTCCATGAATCCAGTCTTTTATGCTGACATATCTCTGTCCACTTCAGCGACCTCCCTTTAGTATCAACCTCTTCAGCTCTGAGGAGGTGACCTGTATCTTAAAGTACATTCATAACAGCTACGTGAGACACCACAAACTCTACAAATATATTTTCACCCCAGAGGTAAGAATATGAACTTTTATTCAACTTCGTCTTTCAGTCATTTTCATATACTTAAAATGTTCATACTGTGAAATATATCTAAATAGAATAATGATTATTATTTTCCAATATACTCAGTATTCTCTTGATTTTATTTTAGGTAAGGCTTGATTTGACTTTGACTTACACTTGGACTCCAAATGAGGATGGATCTTCTGCTCCAGGTGATTATAATTTCTTGTGGGTTTTTTTTATATATATATATTTTTGGTAGCACAAGACTTCTTTTTATGTTTTTTACATTGAGAACACAATGTTCTTCGTATTTAGAGCTGCTTGGACCAGATTTATTAATACTTTAAAGTGCTTTTCTTGTGCCAGATGTTGAAAATGTGATGAAAAAAGAAACAGACGCAGCACCAAAGACAGACATCTCTCCTCAAACACAGGAAACATCCATCGAAGAGCCCGAGGGAGCAGCACTTGGTAGGATCACACATCATCAAAGGGCTATGCAGACAGAAATAGCTTTTTTTATGTGGATGCATCCCAAATGTTGGTTTTTAGCTGCTGCATTTCCTCACTTTCAGGTTTGAAATCTTAATTGAAATCGCTGATGGAGAAAGAGGTCAAAGAGCAGCTGATGCTTGTGTCTGGACAACTTGATCAGCGAATGAAAGACATTGTAGATCAGCACAACAGAGCACGAGATTCTCCACAGCCCAACCACATAGCCAAAAAATAATAGATGAGATCTTAAACCAGAACAAAACACGGCAATTTCAGCTTAAACATTAGTTTTATTTTCAATAAACCTTTTTTTTTTTTTTCAAATACAGTACATGTATGTCTGCATTGGTAGAATCACTCTACACTTCTGAGGGAGGTACTTTAAGGACACATATTAAGAATGATATGAGTAGGGAATGGTGTTGGTTATTTAAATAGGACATACAGTGCCAAAAAAAAGTCTTCACAGTTAGTATAAGTGGGTTTCTTATTAAGGAATGTCTGCATGCATTACAACCATACCTATACTGAAAAACCCTAAATACTGTACTTGAGTGTCACACATCTCCTGGTACTGATCCGTAAATCTAAACATTGTTACATTGTATGTAGATGATTATCTATCAAATAATCAATCACAGTGCTTTAATGTCCATTTCAGCCACATAGTGCTCTCCTCAGTTTGACCCTTTTATAAACAGGTAAAATCCTAAATAAACATAATGTACTTTCATGTGTTATTACTAATGATTGTGCAATGTGTGCTGTACTGCATAGTGGCACTGCAAACATGATGAGCTTCAAAAAGCCACAAACTCGGATCAAATAGTAGATAGATGTGCGTGCTTATCTTGCTGAACCATGGTGCGCATTAAGGCATACAAACGCCCTGGTCCCTGAATTCCTCATCTTGAAATTAAACACAGTAATTCAACAAAAAACTCGACGGGACAGCATATCCATATGTTAAATAAAAATCATTGCGGTTAGGAATGAGGTTCACCGTTTAAGTTTCGAAGTCCTCCAGGCCCAGCAGCATGATCTTAGCCGTGTTCTGAAAGAGGGCAGCACGGTTCTGCTGCTCCCCTTTCTTCACCCAGTGCCCGTAGATGCGGAAGGCACAGCCGTCGATGAGCTTGCGGACACCACGGAGTGAGTACGGATCTCTGGCCAGCACCTCCCGAGTAAGCGGCCGGGCCCTGCGGTAACGGCTATACATCCTGATACACGCCAACACGCTGACGATCAACACCTGAGGACACATGGAAGGAGAGCATGTGAGAATGGAGAGGAATATTATTTACCAAGAAATGCTGAACAGCCATTCTTTTTTCAGAATATTAATGTTAAATCATCTGTTAAAAGAAAAAAAATAAGCTGAGTCGACACTTTGACTCACCCTAAATGTCTTTCGGGGACTGAAGAGACGCACGTCGTCCTTCTGGTACTGTCTGAAGAAGGGATGTGCTAAGGCTTGCTCAGCAGTGAGACGGACAGCCGGGTCTACCACCAGCAGCCTGGATATCTGACGAGCAAAATGATTGATAATCAAGTTTTGTGTGATGCTCTATATTGGTGGTTCCCACATGGTGTGCCACAAGTCCAGGTGTACCTTGGAAATTTAGTGAAAACCATATGCAAATAATGTAGTACAGGTAATGCTAAAATGAGTAGCTGCTACTGTTGGCAAGAGATCATTATGTGCTCATACCTGAATGTAATTATTGTATTAAAAAATTGGTTAGGACCCATCTGAGCTTTTGGTCAAAACAACCCTTATTGATGTTTGCAGAGATTCTAAAAATAATTCACATCCTTACACATACATGTATGGTTTGCTGTTGTAAAAAAAGGATACAGTTTCACTAAATTTAGGCTGCAAAACCACTGATCTAGATTTAGGTCAATATAGAACAATTTTAACAGTAAATAAATGTTAGGTATTAATGAGGTTCATGTGACTGATGGAAGAGACATAATTACTTAAAACCATGAACCGTAGAAGTTCAGTAATGCTTAAACCACATTGTTTACGTTTGTTTTCACATGGGACACAAACCCTGTTCTCCTGGGTGAAAGTCCAGGGTCTGCATGGTCCCCTGGACCCCCATAGCTGGCTACTTTTCCCACTTGCTGGCTACTACGTGTC
This sequence comes from Hypoplectrus providencianus, assembly GCA_028566105.1. Classification (NCBI taxonomy): domain Eukaryota; kingdom Metazoa; phylum Chordata; class Actinopteri; order Perciformes; family Serranidae; genus Hypoplectrus; species Hypoplectrus providencianus. The sequence continues at coordinate 11,998,339 of JAOWBC010000617.1, forward strand.
AATGTGAAAGGCCCTGATCATTGCAGTGAAACACATCAAAGTATAGAAAATAAACATTCACAGAGTGATAAGAGTGAAAACGTGTTATAAAGTCTTTTTTGCACTGATATGATTACACTTTTTCCTTTTCCTTTTCGTCTTTAATTTGAGAGACAGTCCATTCCAAAATCAAAAATTCATATTTCTAGCCTCAAAATAGTGCCAAAATTACAATCTAGACTGTGTCAGTGAGTTGAGTGTTGGAGAGATCTACCTTTTCTCCAATAACATTGAACTATGGGAATTATGCTGGAATGTAAATAGTTCCTACATGAAAACGAGTACAATAAGGTTTGTAAATTATCTTGAGCAACTGAGGCACAAATTCTTAAAGGGGCATTGTTGCTGAGTTTCTCACTTTTTTGTGCATTGAGCACAGTGACATTTATTTTAATTCTGTTTTCCAACCCTCACAACAAATAATCAATCTTTTGATTTTGTACCGACCTGTCCTTATACGTTTGGTGACATTAAAGGATAATAATGTGATCATTACTATTACATAATTTAAGGTCTGTCATCAGGATATCCTCTTACCAGGTCTTTCACAGTGTCCGACCTGTCGTCCCACTCTGGAGAGCTGAACTGATAGCGACCCTCCATGATCATCCGGAGCATCAGCATCTGCTTGCGGTGCCAGAATGGTGGTGAGCCAGCCAGTAAGGTGAAAAGGATCACTCCACACGCCCAGCTGTCATACACATACATCAAAACAAGTAAAACAGAATTAAAAATTAAAAACAGGTTTAAATGTTACTTTAGATAAAAGTTACTGACAAAAGAAAAGCCTTACAGATCAACCTCCTGACCATAGCCAGTGTGCATTTCATCCATCGAACATTTCAGTATTTCAGGGGCTAAATAACCAGGCGTCCCACAAAGCTCTAATTAGAATGAGAGATGAAACAGATCATTTTAACCTCTATCTACAGAACTGATTTTTAATAATTCACATCGATCATTATCTCTGATATAATATTACAGTACCTCTGAGCTTCTCTCCAGGTTGTAGCTGCACTGAGAAACCAAAGTCAGATAGTTTGATGTGTCCCTGATCATCCAGGAGAACATTCTCAGGTTTTAAGTCCCTGTGGACGATGTTGAGGGAGTGGAGGTACTGCACGGCCTCCAGCAGAGCTCGCATCATACTCCTGATAAAAAAAAAAACACATTGATTTTACATAACTACTTTTATATTTTGATCTAATTTACATTCGCACAATGTATGTTTAGTGTTATGTTTTTTTATATTGGAATGTGATGTGGGAATGTGAGTCAGGCATTCCCTATCGTGCCTTTGCTTTGCTTTACTGCTGGTCTGCTTGCTGTTGCTGGCGCTCACCTGGTTTCTTTCTCACTCAAAGTAACTTTCTCTGTGAGGTAGTCAAAAAGCTCTCCCCGCCTCATGCTGTAAATAAAAAAACAACCACAAAAGATTGATTTTATCTTCAAACCATTGAGCATTATTCATTCTCATTTAAGGTACGAATTATAGGGTCTATTGCATTTCAGCTATTTGTTGCAATACTCACAGGTCAAACACCAAAAATATGAAGGTTGTGGACTCATAGGAATCAATGAGAGTGACTAAAGGGAATCAGCAAAACATGGAGAGGTTTTAACATTTTATTGACAGAAAACTAAAGGGTCTTGCTCTTGAAAAGAGGAAACTTCGAACGTACTGATGGAGGAGTGTCCCTTCACCATGTTGAGGACTTGGATCTCCTTTAAAGTAGAGGTTTTCACCTCCTCCAGCTGCTGGGCTGTCATCTTCTCTGCCGTGATCTCAATAATCTTCACTGCCAGCTCCTGGCCTGTGTGTCTGTGCACACACCTGCGCACAACACTACTGACACCTCTGTGATGATATTGGAAAGGAAAACAGTGTGGTTTCTTTATCATCCCCATAAAAAATTGAGAACACAGTTCAATTTTCTTTTTTCTTCTTTTCTGGACTCACCTGCCAATCACCTCTTTAGGGTCATATTTCTGGTAAAACTCCTTGGCCCCCACCCAATCTGGTAATTCATCTCCAACAACGATGTCCTTGGTCATGGTGACAGCATATGAATCTATTATAATAACAAACTGTTAGACACACGTCTTACGTTGTAACCATGCCGAATGGATTGTTTAATAACAGGAACTACTTGGCTAACTCCTGACAAGGAAGTGCTTTGTTTGCTTTATTTTGATGTAAGTTAGCAGATACTATTGGCGTTCCTTGCGAAAGACATACACATCACTCTCCTCCCTGCTTTTATTTAGAAATGTGTGTTTGTTCCATCGTGACAGTTAGCTAGCTGTGTATTTGACTTGGCCTTGCTGCAGCAGCAGGTTCACTGACCGTACAGGAAGCTACTCACCAGCACTCAAACGACAAGAGGGAGCGGGAGACTGCGAAAAAGTAATCACAATAACAGTGCCATCTCAGCTCGAAAACTCTATTATTATGAAGCCATAACTGTGCAATTCAGCGGAACTAGCATCAAAGTAAACTACAAATACTGTTGACAACAGTTGGCCAGCTAGCACCAGGACACTGTTTACATTCTGGTCACATTCCTCGAAAAAGCTTTTAGCCTGTTTGTACATGCAGCACTGCCCCCGCGAGGCCGGAGTGAAGATTACATTATTGGTTAATAAAACATAAGATTAAGAATTTGATATATTGTTATAATTATTGTACATACATTTTAACGCAAGATGCCGTTCTAATGTAGTTATTTTGTTATTTATAATTCATTATCTTTTCATTAAATAAAAAATACCATTTCCGGAAGTACATTTTCGTCACGTCCTGTAGCTTCTCTGGATGCGCTGAGTTACATTTTCAGTCGCTCCTTGTGAAGGTTTGTTACGTTTATATTGCTCGGCTAACAGTTTATACTTTTTTCGCATTCAGAGTTCCCTGCAGTTACAGATAACCTTATGCGTGAAGTAGTGATCCGGTTATGGAAATGTAGACCTCCAGTCATTCGATACGCTAGACAAAGAGTGACGTTTAACGAAATATGTGTCAAAGAATTAACGTTAGCATTAGCATAGCTAGCGTTAGCCAGCTCGCTACTGTCCGTAAATCTTAGCAGGAATGCCAAATAAAATTAAATTTGTGTCTTTTAGACGGTGGCGTATACATCAATTGTCAAAACTTGCAAACCGGGCTCATATTTTCCAACAAGCATCAGAAAATCAGTTTTCTGGAACAGTTAAAATCAGTGGCCCTGCATTGTCAATGCTAGGCTAATGCCGTTGCTAACTGTCATTAAATGAATGAGTTCTTCACTTGTGAACTACACTGTAGCGAAATTTCTTGTCATGTTTGATCTTTTGTAGGGGAAGGAAAGATGTCAGGTGCTGGGGGAGGAAAACGTCCCTCGGGAGGGGACAGCCCCCCTGGCCCACCTGAGAAGAAAAGCAAAAAAGAGGAGAAGACCACCACCACTCTTATTGAGCCCATACGCATCGCTGGAGTCTCTTCTACGGTCAGCCGTTTGGTGTTTACTCTCTCAAACTACCAAACTACTGCAGTTTGTTTACTTCTCTTTCCACCAGAATTATTTATTGTAGCTCATCTCAAGTTTTCTCTTGTTGGGCGGTAAAAAATATCGAAGATTCCTGACTTTGGTGTCTGAATTTATTCTATGCAGGAAGAAATGGATATGAAGGTCCTCCAGTTCAAGAATAAGAAGCTATGTGAGCGTTTGGAGCAGAGACAGACGATGGAGGATGAGTTGCGAGAAAAAATTGAGAAGCTGGAGAAGAGACAAGCCACAGATGACACCACCCTGCTGATTGTCAACCGTTACTGGTCACAGGTGCTGCCTCATTTTTGTTAAATCCCTTTAACCAAGACCCATTATGAGCTGAAACTTGATATCTTAAATGTAAGCATAAGATAAGGGATGTTTTTATTTGTTAACAGCCAACAACAAAACATACACACGTACGTTAATGTTCTCACACTGTCTGCTTTCTCCTAAAGGTCTACAGTAATATGTTTTCTTATTACAAAAAATAGTCCCAACGTAATTGTTTGCCAATTTCTGTGTTCCTGTTTTGTAGTTGGAAGAGTGTGTGCACATTTTACGCAAACGTATTGAACCAGACACTCCAGTGACCTCTACCCCAGCTCCACCTGCGCCCCCTCTACCAGAACCCACACCAATGGACGAAGATGGTGTCAATCTGGCCTCACCAACTGCTGCTGTGCCTCCACCTCCACTACCGGAGGCCCAGAATGAGGGTGAACAGGCAGAGCCGCAGCAGCAGGAGGAGAATCAGGAAGAGCGCCAGGATGAACAGAAGCAGCCCCCTCCTCCAGCTGGGTCAGAAGAGTTGTTAGCACCCACAGAACCACCACAGGAGTCAACAACAGGTAAGCAGAGTTTTTCCTGTACAAGCTGATCTCTGGAAAGTCCCCACCGCTGACTGCATTTACGGACTGCTTTAATTTAACAATGTAATCTGTTATCTGATCTCAGTAACATTAAAAGAATCTCGATGCAACTGTATATGTAGTATGACACTGCATGAGTTGTATCCATAATTTCCTTTTAAGGATTCCCCTGAACTCTTCTTTCTGTTATGTTTCCACTGTTGTGTATGCTTGATGATAAATTTATGCAACTTTTGCAAAAACAAATGCTTCAAATTTTTATTTATTTATATTTATTGTTTCATTGCTTACAAACAGGTAGAGTGCTCAAGTAGATATAAATAAAAGGGAATGGTTATTTGGTTGCTAATGTGGTTACTTGAAATTACCAATTGGGTAGACAATCCAGTCACAAGGGCCTGGTGGTGATAGGACAGCATGCAGAAGTTATGTCACAGCAAAACTGTGAAATGCCAGCATAGAAGACTTTGTCTTCTATGCTGGCTTTTAAGTGTCAGAGAAAAACTTGACATCTTATGTTAAGGAGTTTCTCAAAACCAGCTCTTTGTATGTTCAGATGTATCACCACCCCCTGCTCCCCTAAGTGACAATGCCAAAGGTTTCCTGACTACATTGGAGCACAGCAGTGAGGAGGAGCTCACCCTGCACCAAGACCGCATGCAGTTCAGCAAGGAAGCCATTGCCTGCTTGGTGTGTGTCTTTGACAGGCTGCACAGTTGCATTGACAACATGTGTAAGCAAGTCCAGGCTGCAGGTAACTACAGATATGCTTGTTACTGATACAGTCATAGATGAGAAGCCATTGACAAACAAACATAAAAATATATCATTATCTATTGTGTCTAAAAATTACCAGCCACTATTTTTTAAAATTTTTACTCTTCATTGGCAGCATGTGACGACGATAGCCAGTCAGAAATCATTAATGTGAACAACACACTGCTGGAGGAGAACAGTCGACTGCGAGACCTGGCCACTCTCCTGCAGGGTCGACATCACAAGATGTCCATGGAGGTAGGATTTCTTTGCCGCTTTTTATTGGTGTCTGTGGTACTTTGAATATTTTTGCTTGCGGGCTATTACAGGATTTGTCAGAAAGTGGAGTATGTATTTTAAAAATGTTTGTGTGTATGTAGCCTTTGCTCTTGGCAGACACTTCTTACTTATAACACAGCTGTTGTCTCGTCTTTGCCCTTTTCGCAGTACAATGAGTTAGTGGACAAGGTTACCAGCTCTGAGACCAAAGTGTCTGAGATGGAAACAACGGTGGAGGACCTGCAGTGGGACATTGAGAAGCTCCGCAATAGGGAACAAAAGCTTAACAAACATCTGGCAGAAGCCATGGAGCAGGTGCGTTTGTAAGCAACCATCAGTGTAGCTTTGTACTTGTACTTGTGTGTGCTTTTTAGCTGTCCATGAGGCGTATTCATTTGGTGATAAGGCCGCAAGCGTCAATGCATGTCATGTTAGCTGCTCCTAATGATGCACATCTGGCTGTGTGTGCACACATGAAAAGAGTGGTACTTTTGCATTAGCCATAAGACAAAAAAAAATAAGCATTGCCTGAGTGATGTCATAGGATATGTGTGCATGTGTTGTGAACTTAATGTCTGACTGTTGTTATTTCCTACCTATAGCTGAAGTCTGGATACAGCAGCACCGGCAGCTCAGGTGGACTTCCTGGAGGTCAGATTACACTGAACATTCAAAAGGTGAACATTCAGAAATAAATTATCTTGAATTATCTTTGTGTGACATGCCTTTTTATTTACACATAACTTGACTAAAAAATGTTTACATTTTCACGACTTGAACCACATTATCTTGTTGTCACTGTAGTTTGAGAGTCTCAATGCAGAGTTGGAGCACAACCAGGAGTTGGCTAATAGCCGCATGGCAGAGTTAGAGAAACTGCAGGTGGAGCTACAGGAGGCTGTGAGGGAGAGCGAAAAGCTGAAGGTAAAGATGTGATCTGTGTTTGTTGCATTAGAACTAATGTTGACACTACACCTCATTGTCAAGTTGTAGATCTTTGGCTGAAATTATAGTTTAGGGCCACTGCATTGTGTGGACCATTGGTCCATCGTTTACCCGTTGTCGCCTTCTTATTTTACAGATGGACTTGCGGAATATTCCAGAGGAGGTTGTGAAGGAGACTCTAGAGTACAAATGTTTGCAATCCCAGTTCTCCCTGTTGTACAACGAGTCCCTTGGGGTGAAAACTCAGCTGGATGAGGCACGGGCCCTCCTGCTCACTGCCAAGAACGCCCACCTGCGACATATTGAGCACATGGAGGTAACTTTGATTATTGTCATAGTTATTCCATAGTCCAGGTTTGCCATTCCAATATTATGGCTTAATTTATTTTTGCCCTATTGATGTGAACGGTTGATGGTTGTGTGTTTAATTACCTCTGCATGGCAACATTGTCAACATTTCTTTATTTTTCAACCCTTAGAGTGATGAGCTGTCCCTTCAGAAAAAGCTGCGGACTGAGGTAATCCAGTTGGAGGATACTCTGGCCCAGGTGCGCAAAGAGTATGAGATGCTGCGCATCGAGTTCGAGCAAAACCTGGCAGCCAATGAGCAAGCAGGTACCTGAAACACTTCGTCACACCTGTAAACAAGCTTTTAAAGAGAGAATGGAAATTGTGCCGTCGTATAGAGCATTATATATGGTATTTGTAAATCTATACATGCATTTACATTTGATTTGCAAATTTTGTGTAATTTCTTGAAAGTGATACTCAGCAGGGATGACCATTTAATTGATAATAAGTGATAAAAAATTTCCATCACAAAACTGTTTTACAACTCTGACATGACCAATGTTTGTATTTAAAATTAGTGCAATCTCATTTTAATTAAGAGGTAAAGATTTGAGGATGATGTAAAAACCAAGTTAAATTTGTTTGAATAAATATTACAAAAAAGTGACTTTATATCTATATATATGTTATACATGATGGACAGATATGATATACGCTGTTAGCAACATTAGAAAATAACATGCTCCACATAGTTTTGCAGCCACATACTACAGCAAATCTACATTTTCTGGCAGTAAAACCACTAATGTTTCTAATCAGCTAATCAGTAATAACGGATTAATCAATGAATCACTGACTTCTTTTATTTAGTATGAAATTGTGTTTTTTTCTGCAGTAATTCAGGAGAGGCCGGACATTAATGTGGAAAAACAGCATAGTTTATCATATCAGTTGTATCTCGATTTCACGCGTTTGCTCCTCACAGTTGTGTTCCTCATTTACAGCACATGACTCAAAATCAAACACACTTACTCTGACTATGTCTGACTCTTAATCTTTGTGTCTACTCTGACTATGTCTGACTCTTAATCTTTGTGTCTACTGTCTCAGGACCAATCAACAGAGAGATGAGACACTTAATCAGCAGCTTGCAGAACCACAACCTGCAGCTGAAAGGTGATGTGCAGCGATATAAGAGGAAGTTGCGGGAAACACAGATGGAGATCAATAAGGTAGATGGTATTATTCACAGATTAACACACACACATACACACACACACACACACAAACACACAGTTTGCTTTGTTTCATTCAAACCTGAAAATTTCCTCCAACCAATGTCTGTTTCTTTTTACTCAATCATAGTCATTCTTAAAATGATTTATGCTGTGTCCACAGTTGCGTTGTCAAAGTGGCGACACAGGGGTTCTGATTCTAGAGGAGTCCACGAGTGACGGCATGGATGTGAAGAAAGAGGAGGATGAAGACCAGGAAGAAGAGGAGGAGAGGAGAAAAGAGCTGGAGAGACAACGGGCCCGGGAGAGGGAGCGGGAGCGGGAGGCTGAGCGAGAACGAGAAAGAGAGCGTGAGAGAGAGAGGCAGCGCAGCGACGAGCTGAAGAGGAAGGACTCGGATACGCTGAAGATGCTCAGAGTTGAACTCAAGTACATTCTTGTCCTACTTAAGTTCACTTTGTTTACATCATATATATATATGTGTGTGTGTACTGTTCACTGATGGCATGATTAATGCTAATGTCATCTTTTATATATGGTTTCCTTTGACACATCAGGAAAGCCCAGGAGTCGCAGAAAGAGATGAAGCTCTTGTTGGATATGTACAAGTCGGCTCCAAAAGAGCAGAGAGACAAAGTGCAGCTCATGGCAGCAGAACGTAAATCTAAAGCTGAGGTTGGTTCTGCGGAGTCTTTGTCCATACTTTTCACACAGTTCATTTTTGAATCGCATAACCTCCCATCTCGATCTGCCCAGGTTGATGAGTTGAGGATGCGGGTGCGAGAGCTGGAGGAGAGGGAGAGGAAAGAAAGCAAGAAGCTGGCTGATGAGGATGCACTGAGGAAGATTCGAGTGGCAGAAGAGACCATTGAGCATCTGCAGAAGAAACTCGCTGCCACCAAGCAGGTATGTGTGTTTTCTCTAGCTTTGATAACGTTCAGAGGTCGCTTTGGATCATGGGAGTTCTTGTTGTATTTGAACGATGACGTAACATATTAAACTTTTCACAGGGAATCAGCCCCTCAATAACTTTAATTTTCTGTTAGTATGTAAAGATGAAAAATATTTTTGCATCAGCTTTTATGTAAATGTTTTTAGATACAGTCTCACCACATGTGCACCAGTTTTTATTTTTACAGCTATTCATTTTTTAGAAGTTCAGACAAGCATGAAATGAGACATGAATCATCAGCACTATATGTAAAAAAATGTCGCATTCAAACCTTAGGGGCAGCACCTGATATCACTGAACAAGCCAGCTGTGTTGTGAGAAGGATAGTAATGCATTAAGTGTCACATTTGCATAAGAACGAGGTTCTCCTAATCTTAGACAACAAAAGAGGAATTGAAATATGAGTTTATCAGCTGTTTGGTTAAACACAGATCTAATGTTTTATGGACTATTTTTTTTTTTATATATCAATAACTATTTGTCTTTGTTTGCCATTTCTGTCTTATATATGAAATATACAAATGTCTTGCCACGTGAAAGCTGTAAGTGTGGCAGAAATCTTGTTGAAAAGAGTGATAAAGAAAAAGCAAGAAACCACTTTTGGTTTGTCCCTGCAGTAAACATTTGCTCAACTAAATTCAACTACAAAAATTAAGTCATGAATCAACCATAATCACAACCATTCTAGTTTCATCAGTGTCAATGTTTTTTTGAGTGATTATCTTCATTTTCTCACAACATAGTGTTTAAAAAAAATCTGCTGTTATTCATTTAATGTCGCCCACAACACACCCCTAAAACCACACTTTTGTATTCTATTTGTTGCATTTTGTGATCTGGAACACACTGATTTACACTTCTAACAAGAGAGTAGGAGAGGAATGCTATAAAACAACCATGTTGACATTTTAGGATAAAAAAAAAAAATAAATGCAAAAATTTTGGGTGGAGGCACATCTCTTTCTGATGAGCCACCCTGATAAAGTATGTAAAACAGTGTCAGATCTGAGCTCGCTTTCTTGGCTCATGTAATGTTGAAATGCTCTCACAGAATTCCCTTAGTAAGTCAGAAAACTAAGGGGATGAGAGAGCAGAGGTTCATGAGATGGAAAATACAAAACAATAAAGTGACTGGGGTCGGATGTCGGTTAACTAATGTCATTGTAATTATAAAACTTGAGTTGCGTACATAGGGGATACACCCTTATTAGAGAATGCAATACTGTCACGATAATACTCACTCAGCTGTTGACCTCAGTGCTACACTGAAAAGTCTTATCATTCAATATGATTCACATTATCTTCACCCCAGGAGTCATGGGTTCAGTTTGGGTTCCATTAAAGATACTGAATTCTGGTACAAAGCAAACAACTGCCCTGAGACCACCAAAAAAATACAGGCCCCCTTTCATTTAGCACTGAGACTGTGATTAAATCAAATAGAGGAAATTACACCAAAATGTAAAAGTGTTATGACCGTGTTTTAAGTTGTTTAACAGTTGTTCCATACCAGTTTATGAGCATACAGGACACAGATGCTAAGATCTGACAGGCTGCCGGTCCTCATGCTTGGGAGGTCGTGCAGAACTTAATTAACAGAAGGGAAACACAGCCTGGACTGAAACTAATGTATTCTGCTCCTTTCTTCTGTCTTTTTGTCTGATACAAAGTTAAGGTACAGCAACCAAACAACTGTGTGGCACAGATGTGTTTGATTAGTTTTCTTCTCTTCCTGGCCGCTAGATTTTAACTTTGCAGTTTGAGAGATGGCCAAAACTGTCCAATAAACAAGCTACTTGAGATCATATGACTTTTGTTTATGGGCCTCAGTTGGCTCGTAAATGGGCAGCGAGCACCAAAATGAAGCAACTACAGCAAAATAAAATTTGTAGCTATGTTTGCAGCACAGAAAACAAACCAGGTGTCACTGCACCTCCAGATGCATAATCATAAACAGGCAAGTGAAGGTGTAAAATAATAAATCCCATTAGGTTATATGATGACAGCACACTTTATACATCTGTGCTGCCTGACAGTCCTCAATTGAGCTGGTTGGGCTGATCAGACAAATTATTTTTGTCTTGAAAAAGTAGTGGTGCATTGGTGAGCCAATAGATATTTTTTCTTTGTGTATCATGATGCAGTTAGTTTTTTCATTGTTTATATAGTCATAAGGAAGTATTTATACTGGTGATTAATTTTTTCATCTAAGAAAAAGAAAGAAAGGGTCTCCTATATTGCGTGTCTGTCGTCATATTATAATGTCATCAAAGATACAAAATATCAGCAGATGAATTCCCCAGTTTCAATCAGACAATTCATCAGATTATTCAGAGTTAGCCATTTGAATTAATTCTTCTTTAAAATGTGGTTATGCATTTGTAATTTATTGTGCTGTTAGATTGCTGCATTAATACAGGTACATTCCTTCTTTTGGAAATAGCAAGCAGTAGATCTAATGGTGTTTTTGAAAGGCTAAACACCAACTAATATGAATTGAATCAAAACTCTTTTTGCAACAAAAACAATATGTTAATTTTAGAAATGTTTTCATAATTACAATACAATCAGTTTTGACAGATGAACTTTGTAACTATAGTTAAATGAGAAATGAGCAGCAGCTACCAGCCAAATACTGGTAAAGTATTAATGTGGCTGCTTGGTTGCCTCACTCACCAGCCAAAAAAAAAAGTTTTTCTTTTTAAGTGGCTGATGTTTTGGAATACACAAGGTGGCAGGTGGATGGAAAAGTTAATTTCCAAGCCTGTGTGCAACAATCTGGGCGGACTGGAAATGTTTGGATCACACAAGATGGAAACAATCTGATGCAGTTGCCGCTGAAATCTAATTATACACATAGTGTAATACTAATAAAAGCACAGAGGGCCAATCCATATCTGCAACCTTTCAGATATACCTGGGTTGAATAGAATAAATAGGAAATAGAAAACTCTTCCATACAGCCCCACACATTCTCTATATGAATTTCCATAGGAGGTGATGAAATAAGGCTGCTGTTTTTTGTTTTTTTTTAACTGGAGCCTAGAGGCAATATCGCTGTCTCCTTATTGTTTTTCATCGCGACCCTTCTGTCTCTTGAGGAGGAAGAGGCCCTGCTGAGTGAGATGGATGTAACGGGCCAAGCCTTTGAGGACATGCAGGAACAAAACAGCCGCTTGCTGCAGCAGTTACGGGAGAAGGACGACGCCAATTTCAAGCTGATGAGTGAGCGAATCAAATCCAACCAGATCTACAAGCTGCTGAAAGAGGAGAAGGAGGAGTTGGCTGAACAAGTCCTCACTTTCAAAACCCAGGTAACTCCTTAAACCTGAAGAAATGCAGCTTTGATGTTGAGCCTGGCCAATGATGCATTAACTGTTACTGTCGGTCTCCAGGTGGATGCCCAGCTGCTGGTTGTGCAGAAGCTAGAGGAAAAAGAGGGTGTCCTCCAGAGCACCCTTGCCGCTCTGGAAAAAGAGCTGTCTGTTCGGACACAAGCACTTGAACTCAACAAGAGGAAGGTGAGAAGAGAAATCTCATCAATCACACAGTCAGCTCTTACACTGAAGGTTTGCTAATAGTCGGATGATTTGATTGCAGCCAGATGTGGTTGTTCCTTAATGTGAACACTGAACCATAAGAGGATCTGGATAATGTTAAAAGGCGTACTTGTAAACATCATCACTTTGGTTTGTTCAGGTATTGGAAGAAAGTCCTGACGCCCATAATTTGTGGGGAGCCTTCCTCAAATCATTGCATTCATGAGCCAATTAAACCCACCATCTGTCCCGAGTCCCTTACCTCCTTAAGTCGAACATATTTCCGGTATTTGCTAACATTGCCCAAATACCTGTCAAGCAGCAATTGTGCACTGGGGCACTGTTAAAAGGACTTTGGTATTTTCAACCTCAATTCTGTTTTCCCATGTTTTGTGTCTAAAGGGGGCAACAGGTTTTGAAATTGGCCTTGTATTGAGCAGCTGGTGGTTTGAAAAATGGGCTGCAACATAATTCCTCAGTGCACCTTCAGTGTTAGTCCACTAAGACTGCTTGTTCTTTCAACGGACAGGCTTAGATGTTAAAATAGAAATAACATGTTTTTCTTTACCTTTCACTTGATCTGGTCTGTGTGGTGTTATGTCTAACCGAGACACACTCAAGGAGAAGTCCTGTTTCTAAACCTCACAAGGTGACTCATTGCTGTGGTTTCAATGTGACTGAGGGGATCAGAGAGGGGAGTGCTGGGAAAAGTTTGTTGTGTTCGGTAGTGTTATCTAAAAGATGTTCAATGTCATGGCTCTATTTAATAATAATATTTAACTGATTAAAAGAAAGTGGAAGAAGCTCACAGGATTTCTCCTTGAGCAAGACTCTGTTATACACAATAACAAACAGTCCAGTAGAGTACTTTCCATTATTTTGTCGGATGCTTATAATAACAATTTGAAACAGTCAGTGGCAAAAAAAAAGCACTTTCAGTGCACATATATTAATGGTCTGGAAGTGCACTGAAAAGATTACACTGCAAGCCATTTTGGAGCTGTCGGCTGCAGTATCTCTCTCAATACTGAACCGATTTTAAAGAGCTGTTGTCCCCATTAGTCACTTAGACACAGAAACATGGAAAATAGAGTCCAGGTTGAACAAAGTTTCCCTCTAATGAGGTCATCTTGTGTGTGAGAATTTTTTTTTCACAAGTAAGAACAGCCCTAACTGTTACATTAAACAGAACAAAAAACACATAAAGAGGCTGCTTATTTTAACTGAAACCAGGGGTTGCCTGGAAGCTATGAAGAGGATCTAAGCTTATGGTATTTGTGGAAAATGGTTGTCAGACATGGAAAATATACACAATCTGCAGTAAATAGGATAAAACATGCAAAACCAACGGTGCCGTTGTTTAAGTTGCTTCAAGACGGAATATTTAATGTTGAAGCACAAAGAACAAACCCAGAGTGCCAAGTTTTATCCGCGCTTACTGTACTTCCACCACATTACAGCTCAGGAATTTCATCATTAGGTTTTTTTTATTGAGTGTGTCCGGTTCCTTTCCTCCTGCAGGCGGTGGAGGCTGCCCAGCTGGCAGAGGACCTGAAGGTGCAGCTGGAGCACACACAGGCCAAGCTTAAGGAGATCCAGGTCTCTGTGGCTGAGAACCGCACCGCCCGGGAGAGGGAGAGCAGCAACCTGAAACGAGCACAGGTATGTTGGCGACAGCACTGGGGGAACTGCTCCAAACTCTTTCTGAACTCTCACACATTGCTCCTGAGGTTCTTATTAGAAGATCACATCAGGGGTCTGTAGAGTGATTCTCCAGCGATGCTGTTATGTTATTCTATTCGGCTGGTTTTGGCTTTTTACAAATAACTATGTGATGTTAGATGGCATGCATTCTGGGAACATAAGTGATGTGACATGTGACAAGATCTAGTGTCAGCACTGTCTTACCTGCAAAACTATGAATTTCACATTTTCCATCCAGTATCTTTGCAGTACAGTATCTTCTGTAGCTACAAGAGATACAAGAGGTCATTATTTGAATCCACAGTTCAAGTGGTTTAGAAGCACATTTGGCCAGATTCACAAGTAAGACCTTAGACTTCCTGGAAAACATTTAGAAACTAATCTACGAGTAATAGAAACACATGGAAATTGCTTAAATAGCCAAACATGCTGGAAAAAATGTATGTAGACATGGTAACTTTTGATTTAACCACCTGATTTAACCGAACCTGAAAACTGATAACTTTATTCATTATAGTAGCATACTTAAAAGGACGGAAACACTGCCATGCTCTCTGAGATGTGTGTGTGAGAATGTTCGTGGTCAATAACATACTCTGAATGTTTTTTTTTTTGTTTTGTTTTGTTTTGTTTTTATCTTTTTTTACCCACCTTGAGGTCGAACTACACATCACTAGACTGTGTATAATTCACCATGCTGGCTGTCCATTTAAAACAGACTTAGAGTTAGATCTGTTTCCACCTTTACTGCTGGATCAGGAGCAGACTATTTCTGCAAATCCATCTTTGTGGCTTAAACACAACTGGCAAGGCAGAATAAAACCGCACTATCTCTGCTTTGAACAGGCAGGTTAAAAGGAGCTTGTGTTCAACTACCTTTCCCTTTCTGCCTTCCAGGAGGATCTGTCGAGGCTCAGACGGAAGCTGGAGAAACAGAAGAAGGTGGAGGTGTACTCTGACGCTGATGAGATCCTGCAGGAGGAGATCAACCAATACAAGGTCAGGATGAGAAAACATTATGTTTTGAGTAGCAAAATGTACGGCTTTAATCAACCCCTGTTGGTGCTGAGGGAGTTATAAAAACACCAAGTGCTTTTCTGGCGCAATCTGCAGTAATCTGTTGTTGACAGAACTACAACAGTCTAGTAAAAAGAAATGTGCTGTAATGCAAATTACTACACCTTTGGAATTTGTCTGATTGGCTGTTTTTCATTCGTGGGTAAGGGCCAGAAAGCGAGATCAAATCTCCACAGAAATACAGCAGTCTTGGGATATTAAGAAGCTTACTTGTTACACCCTCAAGTGTTGGCTGTGTTACACTACGATGGATAGGGGTAATAACAGTGTTGGCAAGTCGGTATTTGAAGGCCTATACAATGTATTTATCTGTCTCTCAGGCCAAGCTGCGCTGCCCCTGCTGCAACACACGAGACAAGGAGACCGTGCTCACCAAGTGCTTCCACGTCTTTTGCTACGAATGTCTGAAGATGCGCTACGACACCCGACAGAGGAAGTGCCCCAAGTGCAACTGTGCCTTCGGAGCCAACGACTTCCACCGCATCTACATCACCTAATTCACAGAGAGACGAAGAGAGAAGACAGAACCAAAGGAGAGAAACGAGTAGAGAAAAAGACAAAGGAACTGAAGATGTATTCAGAGAGACAGACATTTTGGGGAGACGTGTTTCCCTATTTCAATCTCTCTTTTGAAAGACTTGTTTTACCGCATCATTGCCAGTTGGTGACTCATTTGGTGACCAAACAGTTAGTGAAAAATCTGACTGAGAGTGTTGTGCTGTAGTTAATAAACAGTTTGTGCACACAGTGAAATTCTTACATGTTGACCTGCTCTGCACTGTTTTCCTGTCCTTGCCGTACTTGCCATGTTAAACATCCTCTTTTAACAAACTGGGCCCAATTTTAGATATTTCTTCTTTTTTATGTATTGAAAAACTGCAGTGGTTGATATTCCTGAAAGCATTTCCTTTAATTGTTTTGTCCTGCTGGTTTGTTGGAAATCCCGTGAAATCAGTGAAGCAGAAATTTAAATTTCAAAATTAAAAGAAAGCCATGCTTTACAGACCCGAGGACTGCATGTGTTACACTAAATGTGTTTCTAATATATAAAGTACAACAGTCTGAGTTGTGTAATTTCCTTGGTTAGGCTATAGTATTAACAATGCCTGAGAGACGTCAGCTAGTTTGGCTCGCAGTCAGCACATACAGGAGTGTTTGGATCACCTTGGGCAAGGTCCTCTGTGTGTGTTCATCCTGTTGCCATGGTTCCTGCTGGAGAGTTTGACACAACATCTGCAGCTTATAGTGCCTCATTACTGATGAAATCACTGCAGTGGAAAGTCAGCTCATATGGGTGTCCTTAGTGGGCTGTGCTGCTCCAGGTCCTCATAGACCGCTTTCCTAAAGGTTACCCGTGACAGTAGAGTACAAAAACATCTGTTTAACAACATGCTTCAGACCTAATTGAGCCAATGAAACCTCTTTTTTTTCTCTGTTCGGATGATGTGAACTATTTACTGCGAGGTTGGTTAGCGTCTGTTTGACGTTAGCTCTTGTGGGAAACGCAGTTTGCACCATGTAGCACATGCATAAAAAGTTCCAGGCTGCAGAGAAAAAGAGCAAGAGAAAAAATGTTTATCAGGCATTTGGGAACAGTTGAGTAAGACGTCTTCAAGAATTGGCTAGAATCTCTGCACAAATGATGATTGGAACTAACACATGAGCAGTGGAGGAAGAAGCATTGAGATCCCTTAAGTAAAAGTACTGAAACCACACTGATAATTCTCCACTACTAGTAAAACCCCTACACTCTAAACTGAAGTAAAAGTACAAAAGTATCGTCATCAAAATGTAAGTAATAAGTATCAAAAGTAAAAGTACTCTGCAGAAAGTCAACGATCAGATTTCTGTATGCATATTCAAAACATCAGAATATTATGACTGATGCATGTATGTAGCATTTTTACTGTTTTCCAGATAGGACTAAATAAAATACAAATTAAAGCTGCAAGCAGCAATGAACGGGCCCTCGCCAACACGTGCACGTCGGGGGAAGCAGCACAAACTGGGTATTGCGAACGTCGCCTCCTCCAAGAAGAATCTGTGACAAACAGGTCAAGAGGCATGAAAGGACCAAGTAATGGGGCAGGAGAAGGTCATGCCAATAATCAATCAATCAATCAAACTTTATTTGTATAGCACTTTTCATACAGTGTTCTGTAGCACAAAGGGCTTTGTACATAGAAAAATAAAACAGGGATGACAACATAGAAAAAATAAATAAATAAATAACCCCTCCCTCCCACACTCCATACTACGCACACACACAGACACACACACACGCACACACCTGCAACTCCCATTTCTAACAGTAGTGAGACATGGCATGACATAAAGGAACTCACTGCTGAGTGCAATGATATCTCACTCAAGAGTGTCTGACGGGTCTGCAGCTTGCATCTCTGGAGCTGCATGCAGCTATTTTATCCAGATAATGCGGCTCTGTGTTGTTTGGGAAAATAAATTATAATTGTAACATAGCGGGTGTGCGACAACCTCTACACACCCGAGACTCTGTGTTGTGTTGTGTTGCTTGTAGTTGTGATGTGTGCAAAGGAGGGACAGGTCGGACACAGGTTTTTGTTGGATTGCGGCTCTTACCGCGGTTATTTCTCACCAATCAACAATTCAGTCAAATTCTTTATTTTGGTCTGCTGATACGTGTCAATGGGGGGATTTTTGGAATGGGACAGAAAAACACCTTTTTTTGACATTTCCAAAAATTGAAAAGTGGCAATTTTGGTCAAAAATTATAAATTTTTAAAAAGCTTTAAAATTCTTAAAATGGACCAATTATAGTCTTTTAATACATATTTGAGCATAATTTGCTCACAAAGGGCAAAACAACCCATATTATGACATGTCCAAAATTTGACCCGAAAAAAAAGTCATATGATAGTATGTCATTTTTTTCCCCGAAAACAAGCAAAATTTTAAAAAATGCCTCAAATTCACAGAATAGCTTTATTAGAATCTGCTGATACATGTCAGTGGGGGATTTTTTGAAAATGAACAGAAAAACTAATTTTTTTGACAGCATACACCCAGGACAGTTGGCCAGCCTATCGCAGGGCTGACTGACAAACAACCACTTTCATTCACACCTACAGACAATTTAGAGTGACCAATTCACCTAGTGAGCAGGTTTTTGGACTGTGTGAGGAAAACGGAGCATCCTGAGAAAACCCACGCACCCAGGGGGACAACCTGCAAACTCCAGGATTTGAACTCACAGTCCCCGGCCCCAGGCACGCTTGCTGTAAGGCATGAGCACTAACCACTACGCCACCCTGGGGCCTGATCAATAATTTTAATTTTCTAAATCCTTTAAATTGCTTAAAATGTTTTCATCATTTTGATTATGTAGGGCCAAGAATATGTAATGTATTCTGGAGAGATTCCTAGACCAAGATGTGATAGTTGATAGGTGTGTAGAGGCTCTGTTGTCTGTACTGGTTTATTGATTGTGTGTATTTATGTTAAGTCAGTTTTATTTAGCATGTTGATTTATCATAAGTTGGTATTTAAGACTGTGCTATGCCTTGTACACAAGTTTGTGTGTGTGTGTGTGTGTGTGGGGGGGGGGGGGGTAAAATATATGTAAAATGTGTGAAGATTAAAATTTTATGCTGAAGTGTTAAGAAAAAATATCTTAAAAATGCTAAAAATTGAATTGTTAATTGTCATCTTCTAATGCATATTTTAGCATAATTTGTTCAGGAATGACAAAACAACCAATATTATGACATGTCCAAAATTTGAACCCCCAAAGAAAGAGTCATACCATAGTATGTCGGGTTTTTTTCCCGAAAACGGGCGAAAATTTAAAAAATGCCTCAAATTCACAGTCTGCTGATACGCGTCAGTGGGGGGATTTTTGAAATCGGACAGAAAAACCCATTTTTTTTGACATTTCCCAAAAATGAAAAGTGGCGATTTTGGTCAAAAATGAAAATTTTTAAAATGCTTAAAAACGCTTAAAATGGACAGATTATAGTCTTTTAAAACATATTGGAGCATAATTTGTTCAGAAATGACGAAACAACCCATTTTATGGGATGTCGAAAATTTGACCCGAAAAAA
>JAOWBC010000617.1:12018900-12031229 GCA_028566105.1 Hypoplectrus providencianus
AAAAATGCCTCAAATTCACAGAATAGCTTTATTTTAGTCTGCTGATACGCGTCAGTGGGGAGATTTTTGAAATCGGACAGAAAAAAACATTTTTTTGACATTTCCAAAAATTGAAAAGTGGCGATTTTGGTCAAAAATTTTCATTCCTAAAATGGTTAAAAATGCTTTAAATGGACCAATTAAAAAATGGACCACGTTTGTACCAAATTTCTTATCTCTACGACATTCTTGATCTTGGGGCTCAACTAGAGAACTCTAGCGAGCCATTGTGCCACACCCATTTCGAATCCTACGTAATTTCCGTAACATACGTAATTTTCACCTGAGTTTGAGTATGTTCCAAGTTTGGTGAGTATTTGAATATGGGAAAGCCTCCAAATTAGAGATTCATTTGGGAGAAAAAAAAATCCCGCACAAGAAAACAATGGGGTCTTCGCACCCGTTCGGTACTCTGGCCCTAAATATGCAATTTTGCGCTTTAACTTAACTTTTAACTTGTTAACATGCATCATTCGGAATCGATCATGTTTTCATGTTAAATCTGAAATAAGTAACAAAAACTGACAGCAAAATACAGTGGAGTAAAATGTCCAGTATTTGCAGCAAAACATAGTAGAGTAGAGTAGATGTATAAAGTTACATAAACATGAAATACTCATGTAAAGTTCTAAATTACTAAATTCCACTGAAGCAGAGTTCTTGAGTAAATTTACGTATTAACATTCCGCCACTATGTTTACCCATGTGAATTTGCATGCAATCACGTCATGAATAAATGAGTAGTTTTGACGTGATGATCAGTGATTATTTGTATGCCATACAGCGCAGATGTTGTTGTAGTAACCGCTCATTATTATATGAGACAATGCTGTGACAGGGGCCAGCCTGATAGCACTCCAGGCACGAGTCCACCGACTTTGTTATTGCATATTTGTGCAGCAGCAGCAGGCTACACCCAGCCCCAGACATTAATAACACCACCCTGCGTCAGGGACACTCGCTATTCAAATGTCAAGTTTCCAAGAAAGCAAAGTTTTGTACGTGCACACTCGAGTGCACAAAAGATAAAGCTTATCTAGCTTTTTTACTCTGAGCAGACTTTTCCCAAAAGGCTTAAAAAGCTGATTTTACTAGTGAATGTCATCTGTTTTCGCCTCAGTTGCTGTTCCTCTTTTTCTGTGCATGGGACCCGTGCTCGTGCCAGAGAGTTGTGTTTTTTGGCAAAAGACGAGGGGATGACGTCGACAGGCGTGGTAATAACAATGAGAACACTATTAAATCCAGACTACACAGGCTCTCTGGTATTAAAAAAAAAAAAAGAAAAGAAAAGAAAGAGAGAGGAGGAAAATCTAAAGGGTGTGGCCATAAAATATGAAATATATGTATCGAAACGCGCATACCTAAGGTGGTTTGATTGAAACTTTCACTTGAAGCTGAGCAAATGAAACCACACACTATGGTAGAGGAGTTTCCTGTGAGTCGGGGAGTGCGCAGAGAATCCGAGCAGTACAGTACATAGGAAATGACTCATAGGAGTTGAACTGTTGAGCGTGGGTGTGTGCGCTATTAAAACAAGGCTCAGACTCCTCCGGGTGACTCACTCTGATGCTCGCTTTTCCATGCTGAAAACCAGCACGGATTGTTAATCAGATGAACTTTCGGGAATTGTGTAGCCGACAGCGAGCAGCTTTTTACCCGCAGACATCATGGCTTCAAACGCTCTCTGCGCGCTCTGCGGACTTATTATAGCGGCTGTGATCAATCTGTATGGCGTGAGCGCACAGAAAAGTAAGTAAAATTAGTTTTTGTTCCCACATCTTTTTCTCCCTCTCTCTCTCTTTTTGTAGAATAAAAAGTTCCATATATTGATTTAACCTAACTACATAACTTTTCCTTTTGATGTTCAAATATGTGATTTATGATCAATTGTTGGGCATCCCTTTTTCTGTGAACATGGACTAGAGTCTGGTGGTCTGCTCTCCCTATAATGGAGTCAGATCGTGGCTCTGCTTACAAAGCCGCTTCCTTTACCAGCTGCATTTCTCACCGGTTCCGCATTCCGATTGCCTTATTTCACCCCATCCATCCGTGTCCCTGGGTGAGAAGGACAGGCCACATGGAGAGGGTGCACCGCCTGGAAGATATATTTTTTACTATCTCACGGCAACTCCAAACAAAACAACAAAAAAGAGCTTTTGACTTTGTTTCCACAGCAGTCTGAAGTTTGGATTGAATCCCAGTGGAGAACACCAGACTCAGGTTGCACTCAGAAACTGAAATCTTGAATAATTACACGGGTTAGGGCCATTTCCTCAGGCATTAAAGTTACCAAATGCATTTTAACTCCCTAAGTCGAAACATGCTCTGTCTAGATGCTATCCGTGTGAAACCATCTCTACATCTGGACATCAGCTGTTGGTCCTCCCACCCCCTTCCAATACATGACAAAACACAGCACCCCCACACCCCAAAACACCCGTTGTCAGGCAAGGTGCTGAGATTTGCCAAGGTCTTCTGCCAGGGAACACAAAAAAAATGGCTCCAACCTTGTTCTTGTTTTCCAGATTCTGAGTGCTGAATCATAAGAAACTTGTGTAGCAGTTAAATGAAAATCCCTGCTGCTTGAATATAGTGCTGACTAATGGAGGTCCTGCCATTCGTGAATGTGTGGTGGAGTTCCAGTGAAACACCCTGTGCAGAATCCGTCTTTATTACATTAAAGGGAAGGTTCAGATTGTTTGAAGTGGGGTTGAATAAATGTACTTATCTATAGTATGAACTACTTTAAGTAGTCAATATAACACCAGGTCGGCGAAGCAGGCACGAGCACGGAGGCGAGGCAATGTACGCTTGTGAATGGGGGTAGCAGATACACATAGTGTCATCACGTAAACTGCCCAACAACAACAACAACGACAAAAACAGATTAAATATGTTCACTGCTTGGTTTTGTCCTCAAACAGCCCTGCCTAAGAGTATTTGCTTTTGTCAAAGCCACCAGACTCCATTGAAAAAAACAGTAAATTTACTTTGAATTGGTGATCTACCGCCACATTTATTGTCTATTTGTTTGTGTTTTTATGTGACTTAAGTGAATCCAAACTATCCCTTTAAAACACCAAATTCACACAAAAGCACAAACAACCAAACAACCGAGGCAGCAGCTCCTGTGTTCTGCCAGGTAAAATTACAATTTTTTAATGGAGTCTATGTTGTCATTGTGTGACTTTGGTGTTTTTAGAGGTTCGTTTCAGATACACCTGTTCTACAAAGTTAAATGACTGTTATGGTCAAAGGAATCTGGGGGCATCAACAACAACATAGAATAGTTTCAGTTCCTCCCATGTAAAACTTCTTCTAAATACTTTCAATCTAGCATGTAATTTAACTGGTATTAATTTCTAAATAAACCTTTTTATTATAAACGATGTACTGAACGATGTATCAACCACACCAAGTAGCCATAACTACCTCCTACAACCACACTTCAAACATCTCATCTCTCCCTTTAATGTTAAGATCATTTCCAGAAACATGCTCAAGATAAATTGGTAGTTTAAGTTTGTCGTCTCATTTGACCAGTTGTGGTTTCTGGTTTGGAAGGAAGTCAACCAGCTGTCATGGTTCAGTTCCCGTTTGTGACCTTTTGAACCCGGGTGCGGGAGTCCAGCTGGACCTGCCTGATGATGCAGGGCTGAAGTCATCAGGAGAAACACTTACGAGAACTGTGACACATTTTTGCTGTGACCACAGCTATAAAATGAGTCAGTACTGCTCTGCAGGCGCAGTGGTGGTGGAGAAAGGACAGTCTCTAGGGGCCTGAGCATGAGGCTGTAACATAACCAGAGAGTTAGAGGTCAAACATGACTTGTGAGCAAGTGCCTTTTAGCTGCAGCTGGTTTATAATGAGCTATACAGACTGGTCCTCAGGTATTGTGTAATGTGGCCAGCTAAAGAGCAATATAATACGCCCTACTACACATGTGGGATGTAAGCTTTGTACCTGGGAAAACTGACAATTCCTTCTTGAGAATAATCGAGGAGAACTCTATGACATATAGCAGCTCATACATAGTGTTGTAGAGATGATCTTTCTTTGTAGGTCAGCCATAAAGTTGGCACTGTCCTTCTACCCCTGATTTTAAAAAAAATAGATTTTTGCAGGAACCAAAATCTTGTACAAACAAAAAAAGTCTTATTTTGTATGATTTTGGTGCTCACAGTGGCCGTTATGTCCCTAACAACATCTCTGGTCTCATTTAGCAACTTAAGATAAGTAAAAGCTTCAAAACTCACTTGTGGAGTGTTAATACGTTGGTGAACAATATCCAAAAATATTTTAAGCTTGTTAACCACAAATCCTCTTTTAGGCATCAAACCAAAACCCATTAAAAACTCTTTGTAATTTGTTGTTATACAAATGGTAATTTTGGACGCCAAGTATTCCTTTAAAAAAAAAAACAGATTTGAATACTAAATCTATCACTGCATGTCACTGCAATGAGATAAAACCAAAGGAAATCCAGGGAGACATCCTGCACATCAGGGTGCATCAACAATAGAAAACACATTTAACTTGTGACTTGGATGCCACATTTCAGAGCAGTGCTGTAGAAGTTTTATTGCGCTGAAGAAATAACTACAGCTTTGTGATAAATGTGAAACAACATTTTATCTCTAGAATATCTGCAGATGATCTCCCTCTTTCATTTCCCTGTAACCCCGTCATGTCTGGTGTAGTTTCTCATCAGTTCGACTCTGTTGAAAAGTAGATCTGTCATCTGTTCGGCTTCAGTGTCACAATATAAACGACCTGGTGTTGTTGTCGCTGAAGCAGCCACAGTTTCCGACATGTTCATTTATCTACTTTTGGTTTGCGTCAGTCTCATCTCTCTGGTAGTTTTGATATTACTTTCAGTGGTGAGCAGCCAGTTTGAACATGACATTACCACAATTGATGACTCAATTTATGCTCGGGATGGTTCCCTGTTATAATGGTGGATACAAAAGAAGCTGTCAATGCAAATGACAATGTGACACAGAGAAGGAAGTAAGATTGTTATCATTTTATCTATTAAATGTCTACACTGTTTCCTTTTGTGGTGTCTGGTATGGTTTCATTCATCCTAGCTGGCTGTATTGTAATATTGTTTTGCAGAGGTGGAGGTTGACTTGATGTCACAATACTTCTTGCATGACCTTAGGGTTGTCCTGCCAGGAACCTGCAGAGAAAGCTGCACAATTTAAAAACACGCAAAGTTTCTACACTCAGCTTGCTATTAGTGTCGACTTTGTCACATCTTCAGACTAATCCCTTCCTTATCATCTGGGAAGTGCAGCTTTGATTGTTCAGCTGTCCGGCTGCCACAAAGAGAGACGAAGCTTTCCATTGTGTCCACAGAGGTAAACGTTTTCTCTCAGAGCCAAACCACGACAACGTCTCTCTGACAGACACAGGCACGTTGGTCTATTCTCTGGAAGACGTACACGCTCACAGGCGCAAAACAATTCGTCGGAAGCACTCTATGTAAACACATCCTGCACTTCACGCACTGCCTGTTCACGTACCAGAAGTTCAACTGAGTAATTTTCTCTCAGGTCTTAAACTGCATCAACAGTCTGACCCTAGGAATTTCCCACTTTCATTTTATGAGAAGAAGACAGCCACAGCTTGTTTTGTTCAAGTCACACCTTTTACTGTACAAGTCGATTATGATTGTTTTTCCCAAGTCAGTAAACTTTCTGCGTCAGTCTTAAGTGGTGTCTCTAAATATTACCATTTGGGCATAACCACAATGCATGGACACAAAAGAAAAGGAGCAAAGAGGCAGCAAAACACTGCACATTCAACTACAGCTGTCTGTCATGCACTTAAACCCAAGCTGATCCAAAGTCATGACCAAAAAGCTTCACATTGATACTTAAACAGTCAGCAGACAGAGAAACAAGAGGAGTGAAGGAAGCTATATGACGGCCATATGACAGGATAATATGACACAACCTCCTGCTAGCAGTTCATTTCTATGCTGTCACAATGCCTTTAAAAAATTAATAATTAAATCAAACTTTTTATTTCAATTAAATATTACTATAGTGTGTCGCCAATATTCCAGAAAGAATGTCAAAATAGTATGACAATAAAATTTAATTAATTAAAGTCATATTATGGTATGAAAAAATATATATATACTAAAGTATGTTGTTAAAATTTTATTTAAAATAATCATACTCTAGTATGTTGTCAACATGTCATAAAAGGTCATTGTGTAGGATGTTGTTAAAATTTAAATAAATAGGTCATAGTATACTATTACATTTGAAGTGTATCCTAAAGAGTTATACTATACAGTATATTGTCAAAATGTCATTTAAAAAATCATGGTATAGTATGTTGTCAAATTTCATAAAAGGTCATTGTCTTAAAGAACAGTTTTGTATGTCATCAAAATAGGTCAAAGTTAAATCAAAATAAATACAAAATATATTTTTGCAGTCTATAGATACATGATTTGGACCCTGCTCCACATAGTAACATTTCATTCACTGCGATATTTCATCATGAATCAGGAGAACTAATCTGCTCCCTAACCCATGGCTTGGCTGTTTCCTGTGTGCAGGTCAGTGTGGCAGTCTCGAGTTCTGGAACTCAGATCTGGACGTTTGTGTGCCGTGTGCATCATGCAAGAAGTACCCAAAGACCCCGTCCTGCAACACCTGTAAGGCAGCCGCTCAGTGCATGGCGTGACTGACCACTGGTATCATGGTGCCACTGTTTGCAGTTTAACTTCCTTTATGTTGGATCCATCAGGTGTGTCTGTGGAGGAGAACCCTGACATGTGGAAACTGGCAGCTATCACCAGCTTCTCGGTGCTGGCTGTGGTGCTTGTCGGTGCCGCGCTGATTATCGGGGTCATGGTGCATCGACGCAAGTCACACAAACGACCTCTACGTGGTGAGATTCTTTCATATGGAACCGATGGTTTACCCTCCTGTTATGTTCCTATCTCATGTTCATGGGTAAATTTAACCTGGGGTCGCCTCAATTATCCAAAAGTGTCAGAAACCCAAAAACATTGTTAATAACAATTAACTGAACGTATCAATCAGAATATTAGTGCATTGGTGCTCTTGACCTCTCACAGTTCATAGTTCAATTAGGATACATTAAAATAATTCATTTGCCATAAAATGCAACTTTTTAAATGTAGTTTAGAAAGTCCTGTCATGATGCAATTTTGAACAGTTTTTATTTTACAACTTTATTATACTTATTAAGCCAAGCAGAAGTTTAATATAGGTTAATATAATAGGTTTTCTAACCTTAATAGGGTTAATAGAGCTTTTATAATATCTGTATATCAGTCATAGAATGTTAAATAGATTTTTTCAAGCCTAAATCACAATCTTTAATGCGAAAATCATACATTTTGTGTTTGTTTCTCACACTGAAATCCCAGAAAGCTTTTCTTCAGTGTCTGGTTTTAATGGGGTTCTGAATCGCTTCAACTTCTGTTAAAAAGATTAGTTTGGGGTTAAGCAATGCTTTAAAAATCATGTTGTGTCCCTGGTGCAAAGCGATTCTTGGTAAACACTCTGTCCACTTCCTTTTTTTTTTTTTGGTATGAAGTCTTTGCAGCTGTGTCACAAACCATTAAAACATATAATCTCTTTTTATACTGAGAGACAATAGGCCTTTTTAACAGAAACCCTTTTAATATTTCACGGTAGGAAAGCACAGGTGCAAACAATTACATTTATTTTATTTAGCAGCTCCAGTTTCAGGGTGCCTGCTGGTTCACTGTCACAATTACTTAAGCTACTGGGACACTTGAACATAACGGATCCTTTGTTAATGTTATTAGTAACATTTATGCTTTTCCTACTCTGACAAGGCAAAATGTCTGCTGTGAGAAAGTTCTTTCAAGGATGATTGGATATATAATCTCTTTGCTGGGATGGTTAAAATAATAATTACTGTCCTGATTTGTTACAGAACCCATTGAAGAAACTGCGGGGCCACTTTATCAAGCATAAACATTTCAGTAAGTATAATTTTGTCGATGTCCTTAAAAATGAAAGCATGTATTTCTTTTAAAGGCATTTGAATACATTTGGCATACAAAAAACTGAAAATACATTGACTTTTAAAAATTGCCATCATTTTAGTCTTTTTTTTGTGAGTGATTATATGCATGATGTTTTGTTTTTTTCATTAATTATCTGGCTTTGAGATTTTAATTTAAACATTAAATAAATCATAAAAATAAACTCTTGCATAAAATATCAGAAGCTTGAATTCAGAAATAACATCCATGTTGAAAGATGACCAATGCAATATAATTTATAAAATGTAAAAATGTAAAAATAAAAGATAAAAAATGTCATTAGAAATATAAAAAAAGATCTTCAATGAGTTAAACTACAGCATGTCATCAAAATTTAATCATAAAAGTCATGTTCTAGTGTGTTGTCAATTTTTCATAATAAAAGTGACACTATAGTATGTTGTCAAGATGTTAATACAAAATAATTAATAATAAGTAAAATACAAAGAAACTCCAAACAGTTGCCAATTTCCAAAATTAACAGTAATCTTTGTCATGCACTTCACAGCCTCATCTTCCTCTGGAAACAGATGTGACAACCCAGGAGCAACTGCTTCAGAGCCGGACCGAGGACCACCTGGACCATGAACTGTATACTCTGACTGCAGAGTATCTCTTAGAATTGGACCATTTTAATTTATTAGACTGTTGAGAGACGAGACGTGCTCAGTGTCCGTGGGACAGTGACCAGAGACAGGAGCGGCTCTCACATCTCCGTAGGGAATAGTAACAACATTATATTATCATTCTCAGATAACGTGTGCCTCTATACTCCACTTAAATAACATTTTGTGGGTTTACAGATGTTTGACTCAGAAAAAAAAACTACAGTCCTTCCAACAGAGAGATGGATGCTTTCCAAATCCTGAATTGTATTTTCCAGCAGGACTCCGATGAATGTAACACAGCTACTGCTGCCTGCTGGGCTGCAGATGACCTCCAGCTATTCAGCGGGGTTAGACGAAGTCTGTCTGGTGGTAATTTACCACAACAGCCTCTAATCACATGTGAGTAAGACATACTGTTTGGCACATTAAGGCCATTTGAATGTAGCTATTTTTAGGTGAAATATATTCTAGCTTCGTCCCTGCCAGTACCTGCTCTTTGACCGCCTGATATAGTGAGAAAGCTGTTGATTCACTGAACTCATTCACTGTTACTGGATCCCCTGAGACCATCACAGACCCTGTTTTACAGATTATTACAACATTGTCTACTTTAATTTAACTAGCTGGATTACTTCCCCTCCATCACAACCTCCAGAATTCACACGTTTCTGTCCCAGCAGTCGCCGGACAGGATGTTTGAAACACTAGACACACAAGCCCAAACTGTTACCATGTGGGAATGTTGCGAGGAATGTACTGTAGTGAAGGAAATGACACCTACAGTGTTTTATAGGTGGAGCCACACAATCACTATGCTTACTAACTCTGACCTGTTGAGTCATTTCAGATTTTAAAAAATGTACGTCGAGATGTCTGTTTGTAATTATGTAGCCTTTGAAAGCAGCGTGAACCACGACAGGCAGGGTTCTTGTTTTCCTTTTCTTTTTATAGTTCAGGATGTTTTTTAGCTGCAACACATCAGCAGTGTGCGGTTACTGGTGGTTTTTATGTGACTGACAATGTTTCAGGTCATGTGTTGGATCTGTCTGCTTGTGGGTAAACTGCATGCCCTCTGGCAGCAAAAAGAAGAAATTCCTCATAAAATACACACACTTCCTCTTTGCTTTACTTTTTTTTCTTCAGATTTTTATATTATTTATTTTTTAAGTATCTTGCAGTGTTGTTTTGCATCAACTGCGAGTGACAAGCACATTTTTAAAGGGACTCCAGTGAAGATTTTTGGAACTTCCACCAGGCCAGCTGACTACGATACTGAGCAATAACTAACATTTCCTGCTTATCTTTTTCTCGCTTTCTGTTTCTAATTGTATATACTGTACATGCACTGGCTTCTTTTACTTAATGCGACTTTATAGACTGCTTTGTGTATCAAATGTATTTTCACAATAAAACTGACAACTTCCATTAGTAATGCAAGCCTTGTTTATACGGAAACTGCACTGTAACATTTATTTTAAGGATCTCAGTTTGTACAGATTTACAGTGGTGGATTGTAATTAGGTACATTCACACAAGTACTGTACTTAATTACAAATTTTAGATACTTTAATTGTTTAACTTCTATTCAATTTTAGGGGAAATTACTGTATTATTCACTTCACAACATTTAGCTGCCAGATTTAGTTACTTTTCAGGTCAAAGTTTAGCATAAAAAATTATGATTAATTAAAGTATAATGATGATAATATAATGATTATTACACATTTATACACTAAACCACATAGAAGTACTTTGGTAAATAAATGAGTCCTACCTGGACAACAGTAAAATGAAGTGAAATGCTGGTAAAATGCTAATATAATAACATAATACATAAAACTATTGCAGGACTTTTACTTACATAGTGAAATAACTTGTGTGGCATGAGTACTTTTACTCTCTGGCTCTGAATACTTCTTCCCCCACTGCAGACATAGAACAGACACATATGAAAGAACATAAACAAACAAAAAAAACCAAACACATTGTATTTTCCAAGTCTTTTTAATTAATTTCAACTAGTTTTGTTTTCAATAATTTGCTTATATTCTAAACTAAGTTCTAACAAAGAAGTAAAAATCTACGTTTCAGAGTGACAAAATAGTTATATAAATATGAATTAAATAGTGAGCAGACATTTTGAGCACTGGAAACCCAATAAATCAGAACATGTGGGAAATGCTTTTTTTTTCTTTAATTACACAATAGCTAATCTAGTAGTTTTCTCCCACAGGAAAATCTGAATGTACATAGATCCAACTGATATTTTCCTTCAAATATTTACAGAGAGAGTTCTGAGATTAACACAAGCCACAAATACCAGGCTGTGATTGTTATCAATGACAGAGGAGTGAACGCGTCAAGTGCCACAGGGGGATCTGATGGAGAGCATTATAAAAAAATACAGTTTTAACTCAAATGTGCATGTCGTTTACAAGTAGGCTACCATTGCATACGAAAATATGTTACAGTGAGATCATCTAAATCATTACAATTTACACATTTTAAATAATGTAATGGCAAGTTGTGATGGTTTTTCAAGGCTAGTGTCAGTATACTGAATGTGATGCCACTGCACTCAATGTTAAGATGTACTCAGTCCATGCACTGAAACAATACTTTCAGCATATTGCTTAAATATTACGACCCGCAAACTAGCTGAGGTTGAACTATCCCGCAGCTGACTTGTTGCCCATCAACACCCTGACGGACAACAACAGGCCGGCTGCATTATAAAAGACTTCCTGTCCTCCTTAGGCTACAAGTGTCTCATCTACAAATGTGCAAATATAACTCTGAAAACAACAAACTGTAGAGAAACAACCATTTTCATGGAGAAAACTGCTTCTGTGAACTACAAAGTAAAACCTTACAATTGGTGCTCTATCCGTCTATTTTCATTAACAGTTATACTTATCTATGTGGTTACAGTGTATTCTCTACAACTAAGCTGCATGAGGCATTAAGTAGCAGTTGCTAGGTAGACAGGGCTTTCCATGAGGTATTTCATACTTCTGACCAGTGCCGAACATACATGAAATGTAATGTATAAGGCAGAAAGAAAATTTTAGATTGTTATAAAAGAAACAAACAAAAACAAAGGCCATGTGTTCTCTTTTGCAAGATTTCTGGTTGGTGAAGAGAAACCACTTAAGAAACAACAGGCACATTAGACAACTTGGCAAAAAAATAACCCAGAGAATCAGGCCTTGTCCACAGGTGTACAGGTATTCTGGAAAACAGGAAAAACTATGTCCATACAAGCAATGTTTATGAAAAAAAACACAACTGATGAAATGTGAAGAGTTTACCAAACCAGTTAGCCACCCATGACCAATAAAACTCAGTTCAACACTGAATTTCTAAACGCCCTGGGAAGAGTTTTTCAAAATGTCGGTTTTGGGTGACCATATCGACCATATGTTTCATAACACAAGGGTTTATGATTCAAAATACTGCCATATATTGTGTTTTTTTAAATCACATTTTTGGGAGAATTGTCATTATATAAAAATCGAAATTTGCACCGGTTGCTTGTATTTCTTTTTAAATAAATCACAATCGTCTTAGGAAGTGCCAAACACTGAATGTAGCAGTATAGAACAGATGGTGGCGA
>JAOWBC010000617.1:12031329-12042667 GCA_028566105.1 Hypoplectrus providencianus
GCAAAAAAGCATGCTAGGTTTAAAAGAAATACCCATGTACATGTGGACAAGGCCTCAATAATTGCACATTTTTCAAAAAGAAGTGGTTCATGATTTAAACAGTGCGGGTGAAACTGGTTCTTCCCTGTAAACCCATAAAGCCCTGGTGTTTGCAGTAATACTTGTGCTTGGCAGATATGAGGCCTTTTTGGCCACATTTTGAGATAAATATCATTCCACTTGATTCATATAAACATTTCTGAGGGAAGAAAATTAATGGCGACAAGAAGGAACCACTTTCGCCTCACTGTTGCAATACTTCTGTTATCAACTGCTTTAAGACATTTTTTACTGGTTTTAGGTGGAGATTCACAAATCAAAACATATTTAAAATAAAAAAAAATCTAACCATGTAATGTACAATAGAAAATAAACATTGTGATTTACAGTATATAACAAGTACAGCAAGGAGGTTTGTTCACATTTAACTGCTACAATTGACTTACATTTTAGGCACTGGCACTTCAACATCACTGATGCTTCTCAAAGGTTCCAGATGGTTTAAAATTCAACAGCATGCACTGCGTGAGGAGCTGCAACTAACTGCTGGAGTGACGTCTGTTACATGAGCTAAATTATAAGTGTTGAAGTGGCACATGTGGAAAGAAAATGCTCAGTTCAGAAACTGATTATCTACAATGTTTTACACATCAGGTGTGTTCCTTTTGAAGGGTTACCCTGAGTGCTGCCAATAATGCTTGGCTCATTCATTCCTGCCAGTTGTAACTGAGAACTAATAAGCAAATACAAATCAATTGATGATGTTCCTTAAAGGCTACATGAGTTTTAGAAGACAGATTCTTTTTTACAACATTCTTAGAAAGTTTTTTTTCTAATAAAATATGCACATAACAGGAATAAATCAATAAATACATCCATTTTTAGCATACAATGTCACTCAACGTGAATATTATTAGCAGTATGACTATTTACTTGATAATATGCGTTCAGTAAATCACTTTGCCACTGACCTTTTGGACACACCCAGAGGTATTTGACTTAATAACAACAGGCTTGCCCTATGTGAGATCCAAAAGGAAAGTGTGCAGTCCTCCGACACTGACGGCAAAGCTAACAAAAGGGTTCAGAGATAAATATAGTTTGTATATTTTTATTCCTAAGGAACTAACAGAGGCACTGAACACAATGACACATAGCAAGAGAGGAGAGATCACCCTTAGAACAGTACAAAAACCTCTTTATCAGTGTTGTGTTCTTACATGAACCTGGGCTGCACTTTTTCTGTTCACTTTGGTTGGTTGTTTTGTAATTGAGGATAAAGCAACGACTGATATATTCATCAGCGTCCTGTTTTCTGGAATCCGGTGGAAAAACATTCAGGCCTTACTAAAAAGTGACCGATAAACCCTCTGGAGACTTTTGAGTGCAGTTTTAATCTGTTGTGGAGGTAAGACTGGAAGTCAGTAATGAAATGTCTTCAAAGGAGCTTCTGTCAGGACCAAAGAGCACTTTCTGAAAAGCAAATACTGTTTTACAATTATTGATAGAGGGCAGAATAACATGAATAGAGGACTTCCTGTCAGCTCCTTTTCAAAGGAAAGACCCCATGTCTAGGTCCATGAACGCATTAGCATCCATGCTAAAAGAGGAGTCAAAGGTCTGGGTGTTCTGGTGCATCTTCTGATGGTGCCGCAGGTTGGACTTACTGGAAAAGCTCTTGTCGCACAGCAGGCAAGCGAAGGGCTTCTCTTTGGTGTGGATTCGTCGGTGACAGATGAGCTGAGTGGACACGCGGAACGCCTTCCCGCACTCCAGACACTGGTAGCGCTTTGGCTCCGTGTGAATGCGCCGGTGGTTCTTGAGAGCCATCAGGTTGGTGAACTCCTTCTGGCAGACGGAGCAAAAGAAGGAGCCCGTCTTGTGGCTGTTCTTGTGGTTGAGGAGGGAGCCGGCGTGGCGGTAGGTGCGGCCGCAGTGCTCACAGACGTGGCTCTTCTCCTCCGTGTTGGCAGACTCGTTGACGTCCTGTGAATTGGTGATGCTTCCTGAAATATGAGATAGAGGGGGCGGAACCGGTTTGTGCATCTCATCCATCCTCATGGTCTGATTTATTCCTGAGTCCCAGCAGATGTTGTTGTCAACAGGTTCATCCACGCCTTGTTGATAGGGGTCCTGAGCCCCGTGCTGCAGGTCCTGGTGCTGCTGGTAGCTGGCTGTAGTGGGAAAGCTCTGCTGGCAGGGGCTGCAGACCAGAGGCCGGTCTTTAGCGTGCACCTCCATGTGGCTCTGCAGGTGCGCGACTAGACAGAAGGTTTTGCCGCACTCGGGGCAGCAGTGACGCCTCATCTGAGAGTGAATCTGTAGAGTGAGAGGATCAGGGAATGTCTGGAGACACAGGGTACAGTGGTGGAGGTTTTCGGAGTGTGTCTTTTTATGGTTGAGGAGAGAGCCGGCGTGGCGGTAGGAGCGCCCACACAGGTCACACCTGTAGAAGGGACATGTTCATGTTCAGTGCCTGATATTACATTTCAATTTTAAATCATTTTACAAACAACTCATAATTTTATTTTCATAATAATAGCATGACCAAAACTGGATCTTTGAAGCTGATAACATATTAAAAGTCCAAGTTAGACAATAAGGATATAAAAAATAATAATAATAATAAAATATGCATTTGGGCCAAATTAACACATTACTACAGCACCATAATCACACTGATATTTCAAAGTAAGAAATTTCAGGGGCTAATTTAAATCTAAAGTTAAGTTTAAAGTTTTGCTTTTTTACCATTGAAAAAACTTACAAAAACCTACCTGTGGGTGTTGAGAGAAAAAAGAAATGTAGAAAGGACGCCCTTGTCTTCATAACTGCATTAGGGATTGATCATCTCCAATGTTGGCCACAAAAAGCTGTCATCACCAACTAGTTTAAAATCCCTCCAGCATTAACAAGTCTGACTTCTGTCATAATAAAATAATATAAGGAGTTTGAAAAAAAAAACCCCATCAACCTCATTTTCATTTCCAGTTAAATACCTTCCCAATGAGCCATTTGTTACTTTATGTCCATCACACTTATTCCCATGGTTCATCTTTGATTACATTAGTCTCCAGTAACCACTTGATAAGGATCCTTTAAATTTAAGCATTATAACCAAGATGTTTTTACAGTTGAAAAAGAAACTTGTCAGTCAACTTGTTTTTGACATTTTGAACTGCAATTTCAAGTAATTTATCAGCCAACAGATTTATCTGTGATAAGCTAATATTAGCCTGGAAAATGTATCAGCCGGTCAGGACAGCTTTGTTAAATAAAACCACCCCTAGATGGATATCATACAAAACAGAGTAACTCACATGAAGCACTTGTCTCCCTTCTCTGACTGCTGCGCTCCGGCTCTCGGGGAATTCTCCTGACCTCTGCGGCAGCGGTGCCTCTTCAGCCCGGACCTGCCCTGGAAACTCTTTCCACATGCAGGACAGCTGAAGTGACTCGCCACCCTGTTGTGGACCCTCTGGTGGTTGTGCAGGATGCTGGCGAGGCGGAAGGCCTTTCCACATGTGAGACACACATACTTTTTCTTCTGCGTGTGGATGCGGGTGTGATTGCGTAAAGCCATGGGGTTGGTGAAGGGCTTAGAGCAGAAGGTGCAACTGAAGTGTCCTGTCTTGTGGGTGTTCTTGTGGTTCAGGAGCGAGCCTGCGTGACGATAGCTGCGATTGCAGATGTTGCAGGTGAAGGGCCGCTCCTCTTTGTTTGGAGATCTATTCATTTGTGAATCGTTGCTGCTGGACGGTCCTTCACAGGTGTGGGCTGTCATTTGGTCAACAGAGAGAAACGACTTCTTACATTCTTTACACTTAAAGGTTCTAGATTTTAGGCCCCTCCTGCCTCCGGCCCCATCCTTTCTGAGGCCTGCACAACTATGGTCTAAGAGCTGCTTCTTTCCCCGAAAGCCTTTTCCACAATTTTGGCAGGAATGCCTTTTATATGCAAAGTGGGTACGCAAGTGGTTCTTCATTGCTAGCTGATTAGAGTAAGTGTTGTTACAAACTGAACAGTAATATTCACCTGTTTTATGGGAGTTTCTGTGGTTCACCAGACTTCCTGCGTGACGATATGTACGTCCACACTGGTCACAGGCAAAAGGCCTTTGTTCACCTGTGTCCTCTGATTTCACTGAGGTCTCACACTTTGTTTGTCCTCTCTTTTCTGCAGTCAGCTGCTTGCAGCGTCGAGGGGGGGTAAAAGCCTGATTGGAGTTCGAGGTTAAGGACTGCATTCCTCCCTCTGACCTGGTCCCATTCATCTGCATAAGAGCCTGGATCTGGTTGTTGAGATCCTGGATTTTGGCTTGATTCTCTTTGTGCCTTCTCAGGTGAATCAAAAGCTGCTTCTGAATCTTGAAGGCCTTCCCACACTCATGGCAAGTATGTCTGTGGGAGGAGACGAAGCATATGGTTAATTCTGTGTTTGCAAAACAGGGAGGCATGATGACAAAACACATCTGCTATGTAAAAAACATGCATGGCTTAGCTTTTATTGTTTTTTCCATTGTTAATAGTTTCCAACATGCATCACGTGAGTTAAAATGTATACATTTTATATGCATGAATGTGTATTTTTACTAGAACTGACCTCTTGATATCAAAGTGAGACCTCTGATGGTTTTTTAGGGCCAAGAGGTTGTAGAAGCGCTTTTGGCAGACGAGGCATCTGAATACACCTGTTTTGTGGGACTTTTTGTGGTTGAGAAGAGAGCCAGCGTGTCTGTAGGAACGCCCACACTGATCACACTTGAACTGACGATCTTCACTATCAACAGTTTCTTTGACATGACCCGTGTCTTCATGCTCTGCAACATCATTTACTTTCATTTCCTCTTTAGCATGTGTCGACTCATCTGTCCTGTCAGCTGTGCAACCATGGTTCTCAAGATGATGGTAACTGCTGCAGAAAATGCCACAATTGCCACAGATGATACTCTGTGCTTCCTCCTTGCCTCCAGACGCATCACTGTTGCTCATATGTAAATGGTTTAGATTTTCTCCTTGCTCCTTGTTGTGTAGGAGCTGATGAGTGATTAAGTCCTGCCTATTGGCAAAACTTTCCCCACATGTGCTACAGATCATCATCTCTCCGGGCTCCTCTTCTTTCACTTCTTCATGAGAGGACATGGAGGAAGGCCCTGAGCTTGCAGGAGTACCATGAGACTGTGTGTGCCCTCGGAGATGGCTCCTGAGAGCCCTCATGCTGGTGTAGCTATTTCCACATATAGAGCACTGATAAAGATCTCCATCATCATCCTCCTCATCTGCATTATCACCATCTCCACCACCATGTAGTTGATCACTGCTCATATTGTCATGGAAGTTCTGTTCAAAGTAAGTTTGGTCATGGCTACCGTTCAGACCATGGAACTCCACATTACTCCCTGGATTTCCAACTGCACAGTGGCCATTACTGTCTTGGAAATTTATATTACTGTCAAAGTCACTGTTTGTAGTGTCATGTTGCTGCTGTAGCAGTGGGCAACTGTGAGACTTAATCCCTGCAATATCTGCAAACGTCTCACCACAGTCTGCACACATGTGCCTCTGCATCAGGTGTTCATTGTGAGGTAGATGCACAGTCATATCCTGGGAAAAGTCCTGATTAAATTGCTCATGGTACATAGCTCCATTGCTGTGGTCAATTCCATTATCCTGATCCATAGCAAGCACAGGATGAGTGTGATCCTCCTCCTCATCCTGAGAGGAAAAGCAGCCCTGTTGGTTATCCAGAGTCAAAGGTTCTGAAGAGAGCCAGTCTCCCTCCACATTGAGGCCAAAAGAGGATGAATGAGATTTGTGGAGACGAAGATGACTTTTGAGGGCGGCCAGGTGAGGATAGCTCTTTCTGCAAATGGAACATTGGTAAATCCCGACCTGATGTGACCTTTTGTGGTTGATAAGACTCCCAGAGTGCCGATAGCTTTTACCACAGATGTGACACTTGAAGGGACGCTCGGCAGAGTCTACAGTTGAAGTCTCTTCCATTTCAGTTGCATTGTCAGTGTTTTGAGTGTGTGTCAGGGTAGGATTGAGAATACTTGTGTCTATGATTGGCGATTCTCCCTGAGTGCTATTGGAAGGTGGTGTTTGATTGTTGGAGCAGTCTGAGTACACATGCCCGTTACTTCTAATCTGCTCCTGTGGCAGATCAAAGCCTCCTTGATTATCTACTGATGATACTGAGGGAATGTTATTTATAGGAGATGCATAAAAATTTGACTCAGGTGAAGCAATGCTGTTGTCATATGATACGTTGAGGTTCTCTGACATGGAGTCTTGAAGCCCAAATGACAGAGATGAGGAGTTATGCATTTGGATGTGTTCCTGGAACTGTTCATCATTAGGGAATAGTACCTGACATAAATGGCAAAAATTTATGGGAGTTTCCTGGCTCTGAGGTGAAAACTGGTCCATTGGTGTGCTGGTGTACGACCCACGCATTGAATCAGTGTCTGTCCCGCTTCTTGCTTTGTGAGTTCTCTGGTGGCTGTAGAGGGCAGCCATGTTATTGAACAGTTTGAAACACACTGTGCACTCAAACATTCCCACTTGGTGAGTCTTCTTATGATTGGTCAGGCTTCGGTGGTGTATGTATGATTTGTCGCACAAGTCACATCTGAATGGTCGATTTGCTGCATCATCAGAGGTCTCAGATTGTGCATTATAAACACTGTCTATCATGTCCTGAGCTGGACTATTTTCCGTAGAGATCCCAACACTGGCTGGCTGTTTACTGAGATGATGTGGGTGATCGTTTTCAACTTCATCTGTGGGATATTCCATTTCTACCTTCCTATATGACTGCTCCTTTACTCTCCTGGCAAGATGAACCCTCTCATGTGTCGCTAGCTGGGTTGCGAGACGAAAAGCTTTCCCACATTGAGCACAAGAGTACTTCTTCTGTGAAGTATGGCTCCGGAGATGACTCTTCAGGGCCGAAGCATTAGAGTTTTCTTTACCACAGATGTTACATTGAAAAGAGCCCACTTGGTGAGTCTTTTTGTGGTTAGTTAGGCTACCAGCATGCCTGTAACCTCGTCCACATTCATCACATTTAAATTTGCGTTCGTCCTCATGTTGATTGTGAGCATCCATGTGCTCAAGCAGACTAGGCATATTGGAACATACCATGCCACATTGTTTGCAAGGGAAACCTGTTGTCCTGCCAGGATCTTGCACTGCCATTACAAGATAGCAACTGAATTAAGTGCACTGGACACAGGGTGTATGAATGTGCAGGATGGAAATGCATTAGATGCCTTTACTGTCCTTTTACAAAGAAGATTGTTTCTTTAGAGCAGGGTCCAAACAGTATCCAGGGAGGTAACATGGCATATGTTAAGAACCAGCTCCAGACAAATAGAAAACTGACTTGAATTTAGGAGAAGCAAGCAAATGGAGCTGTTGAAGAAAGAAGAGATTCAAGTTAGAACTGTTACTAATAAATTAACAGAATTATCCTATGTACAGTGTTTAGTTTTAAGCAATGGATTGTGTATATATAAAAGGAAGCCATGCAGTATTCCAAAACATATTACTATATCCTGTAATCATAATGCTAAAAAACTGACAACTGAATCTGTGCACATCAACAACATCAGCTGTAGCAACAGTGAACATCCCTAACCCTAACCTACAATTTGTATACTTCACACAGGGTTTATCCTTGAGTTAAATATGTTAAAGTCAAGAAATATAATGAAAGAAACGGCCACGATGTCTTAGTTTGATGGCCCTAACGTTACATGTAAGCATCATGGATAGACGTATTAAGTAGAATGCACTAAGCTGGAAACGGCACCCTGACTGACAGGTTTTGCTACATCTCTGCTCTGCACCAGCAGGCTAACTAAACTAGCTTGCTAACATTATGTCAATAAACCGGGAAACGCCTCTCTCTACAGATTTAGTGCGACTGCATACGCAAATTGTATGACACATTACAATAAAAAACGAGAATAGACATTCCTGTCATTTTAGAGTTATTACAAAAGGCGTACTGGTTAAATACGGTTTCATTTGTATAACGAAACATTGGGTAAACGTTAGCGCACTAGCAGTTAGCCCTATCCTGGCTAGCTAAACAAACATTGCACCAAAAGCCAAGAAGTCGTTTAAAATGCGGAATCACAAAAGAGGCAAATGCGTCAAATTAAATACCTGCATCGGTACTGATTCAAGCCAGCCTCCGACCATATATTTTCATTCATTGTTTAAAAAACGTTATTTTTGTGTAAAGGGCAACCCCCTTTTCCAATTGTCTTTTTTTCTTCCATCCCCATTTCCACATTGCTCTTGTTGCTAGGAAACAGGAAATGTGCAGCAGGGAAACGCTTCCCCCTCGAAAGAAAGTGACCACATAGGCTAAAAGTTGAGTTAATTCTCACTGTGGTGTTAGGAAATCATAAAGGTGGCATTAAACTCGAGTTCATAACAACTTCAATGTTCATTC
This sequence comes from Hypoplectrus providencianus, assembly GCA_028566105.1. Lineage (NCBI taxonomy): Eukaryota > Metazoa > Chordata > Actinopteri > Perciformes > Serranidae > Hypoplectrus > Hypoplectrus providencianus. The sequence goes on from JAOWBC010000617.1 coordinate 12,039,838, forward strand.
TAGTACTCTGTAGCTGGTAAAACCCCTCAAAAACAGAGCTTAGTTGCTTCTGATAGCTAGTCAGGTTAGCTTACGGAGCTAGCTCTGTCGTTGACTTATGACCATTGTGAATTATCTTCTATTTCGCATGATTTCCCTTTGACAAATACCATGTTAACTTTATTAGAACTATTATATCTTAATAGTTGTGGTGCAAACAATTAATTAGTGTCTTATCTTGACCTTTTATACAAATACACGTATTAAAATGTGGCACACTTGGCTTGCCGAGAGCTTTCGTCATCATGGTCCTAGAGCCGTCCCCCACCCAACAGCCAGCCAGCAGCTCTCGCTGTCTCATAGGGCACCCAGCCGCGTACCGCGGCGCTTTTTCCAGGCTCTATCGACCAACTATTAATGTCCTGATTCCGGTAAGAAAAATATTTGTTTCTCTAACGTCCACAAGGCAGCAAAGATAAGCTGAATCTACCCCGTATAATCACGGCCATGATGATGTTACTGTCGAGTCAATAGCTGCAGCTGGTCCTAAAGCCAGCCATTTTGAGTTTGTTAAAGTGTTTAGCGAGAGAGCGCTAGCGAAAATGAATACGTACATATCGTATCCAGTTGTTAAAACGATCGCACTGACTCATGATCTTTGATCCTTGTCTTCGGTCGGCACATGTCAGTCATTCAGACACAGTGATCTCTGTCATTGCATCGCCAACTTCCTCTGGCATCAAAGCGGTTAGCTTATTGTCCCTGAGGTCCTAATGCCAGCCATTTTGTGATTAAATGCACACCCACATATTTCGGTTATTAAGCTATTATACAAGTTATTTTCCTGTCCATTTTTACTGAAAATCTGCTCTACTTTTTCATATCTCTGAGTCGACTTAACTCTGATGTCTGTAGGACAGTTTTCCTATCTCATTTACTTATGCTTCTAGTGATGTTTACTAACTAAATTAATACAATTTATCTTTGCAGATATAAAGATGGCCTCTCCTCAGCCTGGCAGCCCACCTCTTGCAGAGCAGTATACCCCTCCTGCAGCAGATGAAGACAGCCAACAACCAGAGGAAGATCTAGTGAGGGATCAGCCTGCAAAAAAGCGTGGCAGAGGCAGGCCTCCAAAATCCAAACCATCCTTCAAATGCACTGCATGCACAGAGGCGTTCAGGAGTCTGTCAGCCCTGCGGAGCCACAAGCTTTCAGCACACGCAAAGGACCGTCAGCAGCAACACTCATGTTCTCAGTGTAGCAAAACGTTCTCGAGCAAGGCTCAACTCTCAAAGCACGAGCGCACTCACTCGGCCCAGCGCCCCTTCCAGTGCCCCGACTGTCACAAGGCTTACAAGACACCCACAGAGCTGCGCAACCACAGCCGCTCCCACACTGGGGAGAAACCATTCGTATGCACAGAGTGCGGCAAGGCCTTTATGCAGGCTATATGTCTGAGGATCCATATGACACAGCACAGCGGAGAGCGCCCTTACTCCTGCCGCCAGTGCTCTAAGAGCTACCCCACTCTGTCGAAACTCAAGGTGCACATGCGCTCTCACACCGGGGAAAAGCCGTACTTCTGTGCAGAGTGCGGTAAGAGTTTTGCCGACCCTTCTGTGTTTCGAAAACACAGAAGGAACCACCAAGGCCATCGGCCGTATGCTTGCGACGAGTGTGGGAAAACGTACACAGAACTGAAGGATCTGAAAAACCACGAGCGCTCCCACACAGGGGAGAAACCCTACCTGTGCTCAGACTGTGGCAAAGCTTTCTCCCGCTCCTCTTCCCTGGCCTGCCATCAGCGCATTCACTCCCAGAACAAGCCCTACCAGTGTGAGCAGTGTGGTAAAGGCTTCACCCAGCTCTCCTCCTATCAGTCTCACCTCCGCACTCACTCTGGTGAGAAGCCGTTTCTCTGCCCTCAGTGTGGCAAGATGTTTTCCGACCCTTCCAGTTTCCGCCGCCACCAGCGAGCCCACTTGGGTTTCAAGCCATATCCCTGCGACAAGTGCTCCAAGAGGTTCCGGCAGCCGGCGGATCTGGCTGTGCATGAGCGCGTCCACTCTGGAGAGCGGCCTTACAAATGCCAGAGCTGCGACAAGGCCTTTGTGGCGTCTTGGGATCTGCGGCGCCACATGCTTGTCCACACCGGTCTGAGGCCCTTTTCTTGCACTGAGTGTGACAAGTCATTCGCAGAGCGCTCCAGCCTCAACAAACACCGGCGTGTGCACTCTGGAGAGAGGCCTTTCAAATGCGAGGAGTGTTTGAAGTCGTTCGTGGTGTCCTCAAGCCTGCGCAAACATGAGAGGACTCATCTAGCTGAGCAGTCTGAGCAGCAGCAGCAGCAGCAGCAACAGGAGACGGAGGCCGGGCCGGCCTCAGGCTTTACAGCCCACACAACTCTCCCACAGTTCTCCTGCACTCACTGTGATGCCACATTCGGAAGCTGGGATGAGGTTCAGGCTCATGAAAACCTTCACTCTATAGACTCTAGCCCTCTGACTGTTACCAAAATCGTGCCCATGGGCTCACACGTCTGTGAAACCTGCCAGGCCGAGTTTGCACAGCTGGCGGACTTGCAGGAGCACGAGAAGCAGCATCCCAAGCCGAGGCCTCATGTCTGCAACAGCTGCGGCAAAGGCTTCCTCAACAAATCTGGACTGCGTAAACACCAGAAGATCCACTCCACCAGCAAACCCCACAGTTGCCCCCACTGTGGCAAAGCCTTCCTGTTCGCCGCCTACCTTCGCAAGCACTTACGGACTCACGCAGACGCCGCCCCGGCAGCCACACAGCTCAGTGACCTAAACAGTATTCACACAGACCCACTCCCCTCCCCCGCCTC
>JAOWBC010000617.1:12042767-12052898 GCA_028566105.1 Hypoplectrus providencianus
GTTGAGCCCAGCACCATCTCCCTGACAGTCCCAGTGACTGTGCCTGTGACTGCTTTCCCAACTCTGCCAGAGTACTTAGTCAAAGAAGAGGGACTATAAGTTTCCTTTTTTTAATATTTTTGGAATTTTTATTCCACATATTTAGCCAGTGGCCTTAAATCTTCTTCGATGATGGGTCTGAAGTGTTAACAGAGTCAAAACAGAGTCTCCGTGTAAATCGTCAGCGCTTTGTCACAGTTTTGCATTTCCATGATATATGAAAGATGTAACGTATTATGTTCATGTTTTAAAATGTATACTGTACCATGAGTAACGTACTATAAAATCTGTTGTAATCTCTTCATAAAGATGTGGTGTTGCAAATATGTATGCTGATCACTTAAGATGTTGTGATTTCAGGTAAATGTCTTTTATATTTATGCTTTTTTTTAAAATACAACCTGTCTTAAATTCTTTGAAAAAAAACTATTTGTACTTTTACTCATAATAAGAACCATCTAGTATAAAACGTGTCGAGTAAAACAAAAGACACAGTGGCATTCCAACTACATTTTATATCAATAAAAAAATGTGTCACATGCAAAGGGAGTAATTTTTTCTTCCTGTGTAGTATTTAAATGTTATTTGTTGCATCTGAAAAGTGAAGTCAGCACATTGTGTTGCAAAACTGTGACGCAGATTGAAGACAACGACATTTCTAGCGAACGTGCCTGGCTGCATGCAGGGTGACCGAGTTCTGCAGCTTTCTAAGGCAACCTCTGTCACTGCTACAAGCTCTAATCCCATTAATTATACATAATGTACTTCGACATACATTAAGAACCACTTGTTGCGTACAGACAGCTGGATATATTTGCTGTGACATTTGAATTTTCATGCTTAATGCTTACATGTCATTCTTTTGTCCTGCAGTACACACAGCATTGGGTTGATATGTTTCAATCAATTATATATAATTTGTAAAGCACTTTCCATACCGATTAGTGCTTCGCAGATGATTGACAAGTCAGTATTAAAAGAAAAAGAGTAGATTATAAAACCAAAGAAAAAGAAAATAAAAAATAATAACCAATGGCCCCAGACAATATAATGTATGAAAATGTTGTAAACATTTTTTTCTTAATAGTTGTAATAATAAAATCCCCAGGATAAAAAAATAATTTGAAAAAATGCAACAAAAATGATTTAAATTCTATATTTATAAATATATATATATATATATATATATATAAAAGACTAGACTAAAAACTACATAAAATAGATAAAATCCCTTAACAACAATAAAAGAAGCTTCAACAATGAGAACATTAGATAATAATAACAATAATTACTATGATGAAACTCCAAAGCAATAAATGGAATGAAGAGCTATTGGGGGAGTTTGTTGAAATATCACAATTTTAAGCTTCTATTGTGTTACTTTTTCTGGCAGAAGTCACACAAGAGCTGTTAGTGGAAAGTTGAATATTAGGCATTAATGTCGGATGTTAGAGTTTCTCCTTGAACAGACTCTTTTCCAAACCTGAGCTGGTGGCCTGGGCTTTTGTACATCCCCTCCTTCCTTCTCGTGGAACTGCTGCCTCCCACCTGCTCCCCCTGGCCCAGGAGGAGAGCGATGTGGAGCTGAAGGCCCGGGTTGTGTCCTCAGACCCCGTGGGGGGGCGTGACAGTCAGAGATCTCCACGGAGACCGAGGCGCAGCGGGCTTCCTCCTACTCAGCACCAGGCTGCACTTTGTTGCTCGAGCCTCATTTGTGTGTGCTCAGTTTTCTTGTAACCTTCCAGCACTGAATAATGGTGCATTCAAGTGCTCACCAGACATCTGACATCTCAGAGTTATATGTTTGTGTTCTGAAGGCCAGAGAAAGTCTGCTTAAACTTTGGCATCCATCTCATTACTGATTATTGTTTATTTATTAATTAATTCTGTATGGATGTACTCTACTGTTCACTAACTGTGCAACTTTCAAATATTGACACTTTTGTATTGATGCTTTTTTCATATTTATAATATATGATACACATCTATATACTGATGCATCTTTTCATCTTTTTAAAATACAGTGCATGTGTTTTATGTTTTGTTTTGTTTTTTTTGTTTTTAAATAAAATAACCAATTAATGTTACTAAGTAGGTTACATAGTATTCTAATTTAATGTAACTTTATAATTCTACTCAACTACAGTTAGATACAATTATTGTACTTTTTACTCCACATTTACATGCCAGCTTTAGTCACTTTTCTGGTCAAAATTTAACATGAGCAATTAAAAATATTATATATTTTATTTAGCAAACCAGATAATATTAGGCTTGTTTAAAGGAATTAAATGAGCCCTATCTTTACAAAATCAAAAATGCTGACTCATGTAGGTTGGGGCATTCTGCATAAAGAGTACTTTTGCTTTTGATGTTTTAAGTACATTTTAATGCTGATACATTTGTCCTGTTTTTGAATGCAGGACTTGATTTGAAGTCATGCCTCAGTGTGCTTTTAGTCATTTTACTTGAGTAACACTGGTTGTTTTGTGATTATATTTTTTTTGTTGCATTGTCAAGTTAAATAAGTTACATTCATTAAAACACAATAACATAATCATTATGAGAGGTATAATAACTGTTGTGTTGGAGGTTTCCATATGCTGTGAAATGTGTTCAGCTGGCACAAAAGGATGTAGCTGTTAGCTGCATGACGGTGTTTCTGAGTCAGGGCTCCGCTTTGTGTCAAATACACACCAATGTACACTGAAAACTGCTAACAGTGGAAGGAATCATTTAAAGCCGGTCTGTGTCGTACAGATGAGCATGTTTTATGTTGACGCACAGTATTTACATTGTGAAATATGTGAGGCACGGTTGTTCAGCCAGATAATCAAAGTCAGACGGCCTTGTTTATCCCTGTCGCTCAGGACTTGATTTGCTTCCAACGAGATAAAAGGTGGAGACTGACAGTTGGCTAGAGTTTATGTTTATTCTTCAGTGAGATGGACTTCCTGTTGCAGCGTTTCATGTTGTAGAGCAGCACTGCTCCAGCATCTGTAAGAGACTGGTGGGTGGAGAATAAAAGGAGGAATTATCAGGCCAAAGTCAGGCAGAGGAGGCCACGTATTTCAGGACTAAAACTGTCTGATTTCAGAGGACTGGATGTGGGTTACCTGTGAGTCTGAAACCACTGATTGTCTCTGAAATAAACAAACAAAGAGTTAAATGTGATGGTTTTGACAAATGTAAAGCCCCGAGTTTGGCATGATAGTATTATAAATTAAACTGGGCTGGCTTGGGCTGAAAGTCTGATTATCTGTTTTTGTTATATATAGCTATAGTAATACATAATTTTAAATGTGTTATTGAAAAATGATTCAAGTATCAACATTGGGCCATGTTATAATATGCTGAACCTGGTAAAAAAGTAAAGATAAAACTCACCCTTGTGAAGTTATGTATGTTGTTGTATATAGGCTCCATGGTTTTAACCCAGTGTTGGTACGTTTGATGGTCTTCTGCGCTGCGATTATGCTCTCTGCAAAAAGACACACGCACTTACTGTGGGGTATCTATAGTTTAACATTTACATGTTCATTAAACAGCATGCATTCATACCAACACAGATATTTGACTGATTATACTAAGTTGTTCACAAACCGTGGAAGAACGTCACTAAACACATTTGAAATACAATTTATAGGAACTTATACTCTACTTCAGTAATTCCATTTTTTGTTATTTTATACTTCTTAGCAGATGACAGTTTAACAAACTCTTATCTATCTCTCTGCAATTTAATGTTTAATTACATTTACATTACATTGCTAAATTAACATTAGTCTACATCTATGTTACCTTAGTTTAAATCAACATGAAAACATTGTTAATTAATTTGTTATTACAAGAAAATGCTCTTTGTAATACAGGATTCAAAAATGTTTTGGTTCATTTACTCATTTGGCTTTGATTTAATTTTTTTTTTTACCTGTTTGAGATATATTTTAAAAAAAAATCAAAGCATAAAATAAATTGACTGTTCATGAGATCAATCAGGTGTAAATTAATATTTCAATGTCAACCAAAGACCCAGACAAGCTGAGTTTTGCTGTAAGCTTCCACGGCAGTCGTATTTGACATATTCATCATTCTCTTCACAGCCTTTAGTGTTAAATTTGAAACCTCCTACAGTATTTATTCCACCTGCACAACCACTGGCCTTGTCATCATCCCCGTCTTTTGTACTCTCCCTATGAGTTGAATGTATAAAGATTCAGCTCTCATTAAACCCATTTGTCAGACTTCAGCATGGAGCACTTCACAATCTACATGTTGCCCACACACTAATGTCAGTCAGCTTCCTCCTTCCCTCCTGTTACTCACATCGCCCTCTCGATCAGCTCCCTCTGCAGCTCTCCTTCTGTCCTGGCGTCCAGGAAGCGTCCTCTGACAGCCAGAGCGGCGCTGGCCTGTGACGAGTTGAGCTGAATGATGGCCAGCGAGAGAGAGGACAGGGCTGCCGAGCTGAGGAGGAGGGTCACACTTTTACCATGAGAGTGTCTCTCAGCATTTACAGGTTCAGCCTCGCCATTAAATTGCTGTGCAAACACACACAGGAGCCACTTTGTAGCTGATCAGGCGATAAATTGCATGACCTTCGTGCGGTATGTGTGGCAGACAGACGGAGCTGAGAGGTTCATTTACTGTGTGACTAAATGTTAGAACGGATCAGGATGCGATGGTGCAATCATTTCTGCAGGATGAGGAGATTTAAATATCTCAGCAACAGTCTGACTCAAAACTGCTCTGCCTTAAGCTTCACCGAGACTGGTATAAAATAAAACATCTAATCAGATATTGTCCTCAGGGTGAAAACTCCTCAGTGATTAAAGATGGCAGACGATAATAAGTAGTTTAAGCTTACAAGGAGGATTTAACGATGCAAAAAACTCAGCTGTGTGTGTGTGTGTAAGTGTGTGAGAGGGAGAGTTAATCTCAAAACGCAAAGTGAGAGAAGCAAAGTAATTATGGAAACATGATTATCACCTGTCATCAGTCACCTCTCGCTCTGTGGTGATCACTCTGAGCATCCTCTGTCCCTTCCTGTGTCTGTACCTGATCTGCAGCTGGATGGACACACGGCTGCCGGGGGCGGGCACTGACACTGCAGAGAACATGCCAACAATCAACTAATTAATCCAAAGGCTTATTAAAGGCGTACTATGCAGGAATTGTTGCTCAATGTCAGTAAACGCAACATTCAGAATTGGCCCTATCCTCAATGACAGAGAGAGACAGCAAATCCCAGAATCACCCAGAATTGTACAAAAATGTTCTTGTTGTTTAGACTGGTCTCTCCTCAAAAACAACCCCATATGTTTTTAGATCACGCAGCAAAAAATACGACCTGTATTTGCATTAAGACTGACCTTTACCGCCCTCTAGTGGCTGTGATATAAACACATGACAGCGATGTGGAGTTTAAATGAAAAAGTTGACACTCGGGGTGGTGAAAACAAGACATCGGAATTGCACCCAAAATTGATTTATTATTTATTTATTAAATGTAGTTTTTAAAAGCTTCCTGCTAAGTTAACTCCTTAGCAGGAAGTTTTCACCCTACACCTAGATCAGAGTTTTAGTAGCCTAAATTCAACTTAACTGAAGCCTTTTTTTGTAAGTTTAAGTATAAGGCTGTGTGTGCCCTGCTCTGCTCTGTACTGTTCAACTGTTGAAACGTTCATATGGGTCGTTTTGATAAATGCTCATATGGGTCGTTATGGATAGTATTTACTAACGACCTATTCTGTCATTCAGGTTTAAGATCTTGTTGTTTGCTGTATTGTATTGACATTTTTTGGGCACTATTTTCATAGCTTTGTTGCTTAAAATTGACGCCCAGAAACGTCTAAATCACAAAGAGGCTCAAAGTGACATCAAAAAGACAGAAAATGATAACAGAGACACAGAATGTCAATGAAGATGCAAAAATTACTATCAATAATTCAACTATAGACAAAAAAAAAACATATATACTAAGAGGGACGCAACAACAAAAAAGAGCCATGAAACTAATGAGAGATCAGTCACAACATTTAAGACAAACAAAACAACTTCAAGGTCTGTGTGTCTTGGTCCTATAGGACATGTTGGACGGGTGTAAAGGGAACCTCATAATCTGCCCTCACTACAGAGAGAAGGATGTGTCTCTCTGGCAGCAGAGGTGGCGTAGCTATGATACAGATCAATTACATGGGATTTCATATGTCAAGTCCTAAAAGAACATCTTGAGGCCCATTGAGGGGCTTCAAGATGAATGTCCACGTCTCTGTTAAATGGATGTAGATTTAGAGTCTGCAGCAGCATGCATACCTAAACAACCAGTCTGTCTATGATGCCCATAGTTTTTCTTACCCTCTGTGTCTTGTTCACAGGCTCCAAACTGGAAGGTGATCTCTGTATCTGGGTCTATGTTCCCCACCTCTTTGGTCCCCTTGTGTCCTGCCTCCTTCTCTCCTCTCATACGCCTGAACCAAGATAAAGCATCAGTCAAAGCTTGCTGACAAAGTACCGTAATATAAATTTAAGGTGAAGGCAGCACAGATCTTACAGCGACTGGGGCAGCAGTAATGTGACAGTGCAGTGTGTAGCTATCGTCCTGTTCTCAATGATCTGTTCAAACTCTGGGTGCAGCCTGTTGGGGCTTGCTATCACCACCTATAGGGGACAAAGCACATAGATTCTCTCTGATCTGATAAGGGATATGCACAGTAAAAAAAATCCTGGCTATGACGAACCCTGGACACTGACAAATGCTGAATCACATCACAACACATCTTACTTTCCCTCCAGTGCGATCAGCCAGTCTTCCCAGCTCATCCAGCCTGCAGTCTGTTCCCTCTATGGACAGCACAGACACTGTCACTCTGATGACAGAAGGACATGTTAATTGTCTTTTCAGAAGGATAATATTTATTTTAACACTATTTCCTTTCTGGACGTGGATGAAGAGATGTGTACCAACCCCTGATTGGCAGCATAATCCCCCAGCTCCTGGTAGAAGATGGTGGAAGAGAGGAGGGTGCGAGCATCAATATCCTCTTCCTCCAGATTCCCCAGCTCTGTGTTGGCCTTCCCATCTGTACAGACAATCACCTTTCGAGATCAGGACAGCAGGTCAGGATTGTGTTTGGACAGCAGAAACATTTTAAATTGGCATAAGGTTGTTATAGGCCAGAAATAAAATCTTTTGTGCCCAAGAAGTCCGGGAGGAGGCTTTTGCATTTCAATTTTTTCTGATCAGTTATGGATATGTTATTGCATGAGGCACACATTGAGTGAGAAACTTATTTTTCTCTAATTTTGGAAGTTAAACCCCCAATATTATGTAATATGTCCATGATAAAATGTAGCCAAAATAGACACTTAGATCCTCATCTTAAGTCACGATTTTCAGAGCTCTTGTACATAGTTGATTAGGTTTAGAAACTATTTACTAAACTATGGTTTTGCTAGTTTATCCAAACAGCTGGTTAGCTTGTCAGAGAGCATCTGAAGCTAACAGGAGTGACAACAAGTCATGCAACCATTGTGAGGTTCCCTATAGCATATCATTAGATTTTTTTCTTTTTGGCTTCATTTGCTCTTCAAACTAAAAAAAGTGTTAATTTGTGAAGATTATCTCAATGTGTGAATCACATCAAGATAATCTTCACATCTTCATGACCAAAATCCCATAGGTGAGTTTTCAGTAGGACCCAGGGCGATGCTATATCTGTGTTTGCCTACAAAAATACATAATTTCTTTTGCTCTGTATTTTGGGGTCATGATCTGGATTGGAAATGGTTTTTAAGATTGACTCAGTGAAAGGGGAACATGAATCTCTGCAGCTAGGAAGTTCTGTGAAGTAGTCATTAGCTAAAGGTCACATGCAAAATGTAGCAAACATAGAAATACACTGGTGTGAGTTTGTGAATAAAACCAAACCGACCTTGGATCCTGGATGTCTGGAGGCTATTGCAATCGTGAGGAGAGCAGCTGGACCAAGAGCTGTTGTTCCACTTTCAGACAATCTTCCAACAAGAGGAACAAAATCATGTCTGTTATTTAAGGATAGTGTTACTATTATGCAATAAAAGACAATTACACTCGCTCTTCCTCTTACCCCATGACTTGTCTCTGCAAGTACTCTTTGGTCTGTGAGAGTGGAGGCGGTGTGGGGAAACGGGCTGCAGCCTCCTTCACAGAGTCGCTGTCAGACAGTTCAGCACCGCTCAGGGTGTGTGACGGGAAAGTCTCGTTTCCATGCATCGTCACCTGGGAACACAAACATGAGGGGGATGTACAGCAGCTGTAATAACTGATATTATCTGCTCACTAGCACCTCTATGAGAGGAGTTTATTAAGCTGTAAAACAAATCATGTTCATGGCCAAAATTTATAATATAATTTTATAATTTATAATTTATTCGTAACAACTGCGACAATGACAATAACCATAATTGTAATAATATTAAATAAGAAAATGCTTTATTTTTAGAGAACGATACTCAGTGTACTTAACAATAAAAATGCAACACATTGAATTAAGCTAAATTAAAGCTGTGAATTATAATAAGATGATAAAATGCATTACATAGACAATCGATTTGAAGAGAATATAAAGATACTAGATGATAAAATGTACAAGTTGAAATTAAAATTACTAAAAAATTAAATTATATTTAAACAATAACCATGATATAATCATACTGTGAAATGTATATACAAATTTAGTGATAAGAACTTTGAGGGATGGAAAATGACATAAGTAGATATAATGAAATGATAAATAAATAAAAACATGTTGAAAGTAATTTCAATTATTAAAAATATATTTAAATTTAATATTTTTTCCTATATTTATTCATTAATGAAAAATGACGAATGAAACCTCTGACGTCTGTACCTGGTAGTTGAAGGTGATGAGTCCCACTCGTATGTCAGGTTGTTGCTCACTCAGTGTGTGAACACACTGCAGCACGGCCTCCTGGACAAACTGGTTTGAAGACAATGATTTTTTTTTTTGTCACTACATCTGCATCCTGATAACATCTTTGGGCAGCTGGTCTTGTTGTGCATGTTTACAAACTGATGTTGTGGAACTAACAGAGTTTGCTTATTTTCTAACTACACCTACAGTGTGTTATTTTCAGTCTTATGAGGTTAAAAAGACGCTTGAAAATGAACAAACGTACCTGGAGACGGGATCTGTGAACAACTTGCTCTCCTAGTGACACCTGAGAACAACAGCAGAGACAACAAAAATTAACAGGCTAATTTATTTACTTAAAGATATCATCATAAAACTTACCCAGTTTGTATGTGAAAATTAGATAAAGCAAATATGAAAGTTATTATGTTAATGTCTTGAAAGTTTTTACAGAAGGAAATTGGGATATCTCCTCTTGTTGTTTCATATGTCAAAAAAGTCTATCAAAAGCCATAAAATACTAATATTCATATGTTTTAAGAACAATAATGAACAATAAATAAATGTTAAATAAGTCAGGAAATGGACAAACATCTATCTAAAAACCTTCAGAGTATTGTTAAAATAAAACTGAGACATTTGGCTAACGTAAGAGTAGCTAAAGTTGAGATTTATGTCTCAGTATGAGAAAAACTTATTGTCAGATACGGCCTTTAAAAGTTTTTATACATACTAAATGGAAATTACTATCTGAAGTAAAAAAAAATATATAAAATTTGATTCCAATATTGAAGTGTAGAATACATACTATTGTGCAGGACAGTGTGAGCTTAATAACTTTATCTGTAATCAGGATCTCTGGACTGTGCTCATTGTAATAAATGAGTGAATTTAGAAGAAATCTACAGGAGCAACTGGATTTCATCTAGTGAAATATGATTGATTTGGATCATTTCTTTGCAATATTCTAAAAGGGGACATGTAATTGGGAAAAAAAAATAGACCAAAATCCCAAAATTGACCAGAGTGTATAAAAAACTCTGCTTCTGCCTGCAGTGTGCGGCATCAAACAGCAGCTTTCACACAGCGACACGACAGCAAACAGATCTGTGTCGGGTCGTCTGTCTCACCTGCGAGGTGATGCTCATGGAGCCCGACGTGTCGATGCAGAAGAGCA
>JAOWBC010000617.1:12052998-12063418 GCA_028566105.1 Hypoplectrus providencianus
TGTGTCCAGGCTTTTGAGTGGGACTGTTCATAGTCTCTAAATTTTAATTGTGTTGCTGCTTATCAGTTTAAAATATAGATGGAGTGAAAATCAGCTTGTAGTTACCACATTGTCGTAGCAGGAGTCGAGCACGGAGCCACACTGGGAGCAGGAGGCGGGCTCTCCTTGTATGGTGTGCACTGGAAATATGCAAACATTATCACGATCGCAAGCCAGCAGGGCTGAAATCAAACTCGGAGGGAGAATAATGAAGTGTTATGGTGATGATAAAAATGTACTGACCTCTTTCCTCTGAGAGTAATTTTCCTAAACTGACAAGGACCACATTAGGATTCCCGGGCAGAGGCCCCTTATCTGCCGATCCTGAGCCGGGAACAACAGGAGCATTAAAAATAAGCTCCGGTGGTGTAAAAAATTCATGATGAGTGTAATTCTTTTGACAGTGTGACTTTTGCAGTTACCTTTAGCAGGTGATGGACCCTGTGAGGAGTCTGAGAGGGCCTTGCTGGATGAGGAGGGAGGCGAGCGGGAGCTGGGTAGCAGCACCAGGTAGTCCGGCATCGATCTCATGAATGAAGGTCTTGGAGGAAGCGGTGGGACTGATAGAACAACACTGGAATGATCCATCTGTTTCTGAGAAAATGAGCTCGAATAGAAAAAGAAGTAGTGTGTGTACCTGATGTCTGGGAGGAAACAGCGCTACCATCAGCTGGCAGCTTCACCTCGCCACCCGTGCCTTCTGGGGCCGTGTAGGAGTAGCTCGGGTCCCAGGGACGGGCATTTAAATCTGGCTCGTTTTTGGGGAGGTCGTAGGTAAACATCTGGCTGCCGGTGCTGGAGCAGAGGAGCGGCTGGCTGTAAGGAGGGGACTGGCTGCTGGCTGCAGGTCTCATGTGTGGGGGCAGAAGAGCTGAGTGAGGCAGAACGGAGCAGTGTGTTACAGACAAACTAACACCAACAGGCCATGGACGGATTGGGAGAAACAGCCACTGACAGGCATTGGATTGTTTCAGGAACAGAAGGCCAAACTTCTGTTCCTGTTTAATAACAACAACAAATGAGGGAAGCTGCAGGTTAATAGTACATAAAGTAGGGGTGTCTGGCCACACACTTACATTAATATTGCTCACTGTACCTGTTTTCCGAGGAGGTGTTGTTTGCTGAGGAGTAACGCTGCTGGAAGGAGCCGCCTCCATTTTTTTATGAAATGCTGCATTTTCATAGAAAGGAGAGGGCTTGGCGGCCTTGTTCACCTCCTTGCTCTTCTCCAACTGCTCGATGACCCTGGGGGGAGATCGGAGGGGTTTGGGCGACCTGTCCCCTGCAGACTGTGTCGGAGGAGGAGGGGGAGGTCTGCTGGGACGGAGCCGGCTGACGGGAGGGAGGAGAGCTGAAAAGCACAGACACGACACATAAATATGAAGTGGCTGTTAATTTGAGAACAGCTTCTAGCAGGAGAAATGTGAGCGCAGACAAAACAAGAGGCGCAGCAACGACCTTTGTGCTGTGAAGAAACTGTGACTCAGGTGGCAGATGGCTTTTACTGAGGAAAGCAAAGTATTTGAAAGGATTCTCTCCTCCAAGACAGACAGGAAAGGTTGTGTGTGTCACTGATTGCATAACACATAATGGTATTTAACCAAGCAGTCACTCAGAAAGCTGTGATGAGAGGAGAAAATCCACCTGCGGATACTTTCATAAATTAGCCCTCTCCTTGTGATTGGAATTGACCTTTGTGATCTTTCTCTCTTATACTTCAGTTTAACTATATTTCCCAGAAGGCCGTCCTGCAGAGAGAGGACCTGACAGCAGCTGACGTGAGGCTGATAGACGCAGTGACGGCACACTGGAAGCTTTGTGTCTCTTTGGTGGATTTCTTCAAACCGGTGAGTCAACACAGAAGCTTTTTGAATCAGAGACTGACAGTAACAGCAGCTGCTTGGCTTGTTTTCCTCTTCCACTTCACTCTCTAGATCCAACACCAGCGTCCACCAGTCACCTCAGACTCAGACGCCCACATCCTCCTGCTCACCTGCACCCCCATCACTCTGTCAGGACACTGTGCACCATATATATATATATATATATATATATGGATAGATGTTCTATTTATGCTATTGTTGTTGTTGTTTTTTGACTCAAAGTACCTTCTTCCTGTACTATATTATATATATTATTGTATTTTTAATTTGTATTTATTACACCAAAGCAAATTCCTTGTAGATGAAATCTTTCTGGACAATAAACAATATTCTGATTCTGACCGATCTAGGGTCAAATGTTTTTACAGAGTCCCTTTATTTAATCACTCCATTAATGATTAAACTAATACTTCACAGTTAATAGTTAATGAACCCCCCCTCCCAACCCCATCTGTAAAAACATTCAAGATATAAATGATGGCTAAAAGTGCTACTGAAGAGGAGATTTCTTTAAAAAAAAACAAAAAAAACCCCTCAAACTCAATTTAAAAAATGTCTTTTAGGGCTATGAATTGTTAAATACATTTCAGATATTTTGTCGATACTACAGGAAAACAGAGTAAAATGTTAAAATAGAGAGTATCACCATGAAACTCCCCCGTAGATGTACAGATTTCCAGTTGCATCATCTGGTGTGAATGTTTGATAAAATCAGAAGAAATCTACACATAAATGTAATTTGGGATGTTTTCTACTCCAAAACCAGTGCATGAAAAAATTGTGTGTTTTCTGTATTGTCCCCCTGTAACCTGTGGATTGCTGGTAACCCCTCTGCCTGTAAATGTACAGATAACGTACTATAAAAAGCACATTAGGGATCCTGTCTGCCTATCTGTAACACTGATTCAACAGTCTGTTGATGCGTTACAGCTGAAAGTCTGTCAGAAGTCAAAGTCTACTGAAACAGCATTGAAAGTATCCGAGAGTGTCTTCGTGGTTCGAAAGCTAAACATCGAAGTGGAGGCAGAAATCCTTTTGGTGTTCATATATGTGAAAGAAATCACACCTGAGCGCTTGATGACGTTGGATCTCTGGCCGTCCTTCTGGCTCGCTGGTGTCGGCACATAAACAAACCCACAGGCAAACTCCATAGTGAGTCTACCTGCCTGTGAGAGAAGGGACATTATTTGACCTACTTACACATTTAAAATCCATTAATGGCTTTAAAACACATAATTGCAGTCCAATCGATGGTAATTATAGTACAAATTATCTTTAAGGGCATGTGACATTCAGTTTTTTAAGATGTTGACACGCCTTTAGGAGGCATTCCAATAACAGAAAGTTAATCCACACTTTGCACAAAACACAAGTCCACTGTATCTGCAATATGAAATGAATAAATCCACCATTAAAAAAAACAACACAATAAGGCTGTACTTACTCATGCAGAGTCTTTTCAATGCTGTCGGTACAGTGCAGCCATAATCATGAAACCTTCCCAGCACTCACAAATGGTTCAGCGACACTGTGACGTCTTGTCATTCATGTCTCATCTGAGTCTCAGTCATCCCGTCCAACAGGTTTGTCTCCAGTGTCTCGGTGTTGCTCTGTGATATGGCGGTGTGGTGTGAGCACAGAGCTGTGAGGCTGGCTGTGTTAGTCAGGGGTTTATCACATATTGCCCAACTCTAGTTAAACATTTCATGCATGTAAATAAAAGTGGGTGGAAGAATAGGAGCTGAATTGAGAAACAGGGCGGTGAAATGTCAAAGGTCAAAATGATTAATATGCCTTTCAAAGTAAAAGACTGTTCTACAAACACTGTTCTGTAAATTGTCTCAGCTGGTTTAGTTATTTTTTAAGGTATAAGATTTTTTTAATCCCTGGAGTTGACTTTATTTTTCTGGTTCTTATTGACTGACAGTTAATCGTCCTATTGTTGGCATTTTAAGTGTTGCAAGAATTGGACCTTTTTTTCCTGTCTTTTCAGTTTTGCACTGTGAAAAACTTGAAAAGCTGCATGTTCTATGGATTGTGCTGTGTAAATAAAGCTGAGTTATGTAATATAATGTCATATTACTGGTTTTAGGATTGCTCCTCCCAGTCTATAAGTCTCCTGTGAGCTGAAGGACTACAGTAAAGGAGAACTAAATATCTTAACTTAACGCATATAAAAAGCAGTCAGGGTTTTGTTTATTGTATTTTTAGTATTTGGCTATGCCTGTATTTGATTCATAATTGAATTAATCTTTATCTATGACGAATGACCTAACTGTAAATTAAATGATCAGACCATTATCAATTGAATTTCTCAACAAGATCTCTAACCTAACTGACAGAATTGAACGTTTTTCAATACCACACATAATAAACCATAATGAGCGTTTCCCATCTTACCATACAGCAAAGTTCTAAAATTACACATACACGCCATTATACACACACACATGGTTTGAGGTTGTAAAAAAAAAAGGCTGCAGTTGTGGTAAAATTAGTCCACAAAACCAAAGATCTGGGTTTAGAGCAATTAACTTCCTGGTCAGATGTAATAAAAGACAGTAAATTAATATACATGAATTCCGGAAGTGGGGTAGTTACGAGGAAGTGACTACAGGAAGTGACATAGTTCGTTAAGAACATCGTCCCCTCAACAATGACAATGGAAAATAGAAAACTAAAAAATAACAAGAAAAAACATGATCCCTCCCTCCCACTCGCTGGTGGACAGTCTAATACATAAATATGCCTCATATACAGCACAATTAAATACAAAGTCGAACCAATAAAACAAATTATGCATTATGATTTTCCTGATGTCACAAGGAATCCCAAAAGGGAGAAAAATCATAGACAGCTAGAGAAAAGTAAGCGAACCCACCAAAATATATGGTTGTTTGTTACTTAATTCTGGGACACGTTTCACATCAGGTTCAAAACAATAATCGTCATCTTTCGGTTCGCAAACCACCTCACCGACATTATCATGATCAGTAGTTAAGACGGCAACAAATAAATGATCAACAAGAAGAATTAGAGGCAAAACAATTACACTTTTATTTTGAAAATCCATTCCCTCAGTCAAAGTAACTTGTATGTGCCTCTGCATAAAACTTAAAGTAAACATTAACCTGGTGTGCTCCAATGACTGTAAACCTCATGTTTCTTTATCAGCTACTTCCATTACAGTGACCTAATGACTCAGACATGATGGCAGTAAATAAATATCCTCTGGCGTTTCTTACAGTGCACGCATGCATGCAAACACAAATACACACTCACACATTTACACATACAGACATTTAGTCTCAGATAAGTTAATTCATATGGCAAAAGTGCTCAAACCAAAGTAGGTTAGAATATTAAGGCTTTAACAAATTTTACATTTGGGAACAGATTTAATCTGACTCAGAGTCAAAGTCACAACATGTAATAATAATAATTGTTATTTTTAAAAGATTTGAAAAGTCTTTGTGAGAAATAAGTTTAGGACGTAGTATATTAGCGTGATGTTACTCAGAGATAACTTCCACATAATTTGCGGGGTAGAAGCCCTCTTTTCCTCCGCTCAGCACTCCTCGACACCAGCCCTGGTCGTCCTCCTCCTCCACCTTCAGGAAGATTTCCCCTGAGATCACAGAGGATAAAAGTCTCATCATTCACATATTTAAAAACCTTGGTTTCATTTTTTTTAAATATAAAAATATGTGTACAACAATATGGAGAATAGTCATTTTACTTTGCCCAAAAGTACAAGCAACTAGGGCTGTAACTGTAAAGTTTCTACTGAGGATTTTGAGTGTAGCTTTAAAAATATTTTATCATATATAACATGAAAGAAATCCTCAATTTGAATGAAATAATTTGTTGTATTCCTGATCCTCAACATATAAAAAACAATCTTTTAAAAAAATAATGCGTACAATAGGCATCATTCTTTTTAATTTATTCCATTTAAAGTTTCAATTAAGGTTTTGAATAAAGCTTCAAATATCTGTTGTTTTATTCTATGTTGTTTCATGTCATCACACTCAAGATATATAGTGATTCATTTGATTTATTTGTGGCGTGTTTTATGTAGTGGTACTTATTTCGTCTACATGAGGCGGAAGTGCACAACAACAAACAAAGATAGAAAATTACACTTTTCCCACCAGTTTTAAAGTATTTAATACAGATCATACTTTAAATGATGAGCAATTTATCACAGGTGTGTTTACAGCCTGTCAGGAGGGCTTCGGCACTTCCTGACTTTCCACTCAGATACAGTGATTGTAATTTTGTGGAAAGATATTTTTCTGTTTCACCTTTAAGACTGAGGATAACACAACAATATGAAACATTTAAATGTCAACACATCACACTTTATGTGTCACCTGCTTTAAAGGACAGCTCGTCGCCCTCCTCGCCCACGTAGTCGTACAGAGCTCGCACCTTCACACCCCCGATCATCACGCTGGGAAGACACGGTCAGAATAACATAAATACCACTATGAATAAAATACTATTGAATCAAATTTTAAAAGACAGGGTAACTTACGGGCGACTGTCTTTTCTCTTCTGGTCTCTCTTCTTTCTATTTAACTTTTTTACTGGTGGGACCCATTCCTGATGAAGACAAGTCACCACAGGTGCATTAACACTTCAGTAAAGTAAAACCTTCAGTAGGAACATGCAAAACATTCACATACAACAAAAGAAAAAAAGTTCCAGTTTTGTACGCGGTTATCTATGGGAAAACAGCAAGAGAGCAAGAAAATTAATTTCAATTAATTGTTTATCTCAATTGTTTATTGTAATTTGCCCCTCCTGCAGGGTGAATCTCATGTGTTTCTATAGGACAACAAACCTGTGTTGCCAATCATGCTTTGAAGGGCATGGACTTTATTTCTCTCAGATTAAGGTTGCAGTCTTACCACGTGGTTAAAGTTGTGAATGAAAAACAAAACTGAACTTCTTCAGGGAACAAAACTACTTGGTTAAGTTGGTAAAGGCCATGTTTTGATTTAACATTAGTACACGTGTTACGTAACTTAACTTACTTAACAGTTAAGCAAAGAACAAACAAGGTAAAGATTAAATACGTCACATAAATTATGTTATGTGGGTAAGTTTAAAATCACAGCTGACATCTCACTTTACATTTTGAACGTAGATAAAATAATCAGTGTTGGTTGGTTTCACACTGAGCAGTGAATGTCCCACATTTGTTTGACTTTGATTCTAATTGTAGTTATCCGTAAAATGGCATTAGAGTTGTGTTTATCATATGGTTCCCTTCTCTATATTGGAGTGCATCTTTGTAGAATACCTGAATTTTGGGCCAGTCGGTGGGCATGCCGGGGCCGTGGTGGTTCTTCCACCATTTGAGATCCTCCTGCTCGTTAATGGACATCAGAGTGTGGTGGAGCTCGCTGTACACCGCCTTCACACTGACACGAGCACACGGTAAATACTCAGAAACACTTGCTCTGCATCAACAGACACTTCACTCACACCCGGCCGGCCGAACGGCTGCTCACCTCTCGTTGTTGGTGACATCGAGATGTCTGTGGATGGAGAGGAAGGTCTGCTTCAGGAAGCTGATCCTCTTCCTCTCCTCCTCCTGCGACTGCTCAAAAATGGCTTCCATCTCCTCCATGTAGCGAGGCGTGTAGGACGTGGCGTCCTCCAGCAGTTTCTCATAGCGGTCTCTAACCTGCAGGCAAAGTACAAGACTGATGAAGTGATGAAAGGTTGCTATGCTTCTGAGGCCCTGAGGAGCAAAGGAGAAAAAAACGTGGTGAATGATTTTTATCTGTGTGAAGGAGAGGAAAGGTTTTGCCAGATAAACTACTCTTTACGTTTAGTTATGTTTTTTGTATTTTTTGAACATGGGCAGGATAAAAAATGTGTTGCTGCCAGGATTGCCAGGAGTGTTTCACCACTTATAATAGTCAGTTTTGGAGGAAGTTAAACTCACCAATAAGAAAACATGAGTGCTTTTATTCCAATTTAGTGTGGTTGAGCTGTGCTTCAGCCTCTTGTGGCTGAAATGAGTATTACAACAACAAAGACAGCCACAACAAAAATCACCTACAATGTAACAATGTTTTCAAAAAATTGATCATCAGGATTGTTTTTCCACACCTGCCTCTCAAGGCTTCCATACCATACAGTTTGTCAGAAGAAACATCTACTGTGTTTCTTTAATGGAGGACAATCTAAAATGTATAAATCATCTGGTGCTCTTTACCGTTCCCATGCTGGGCTCCATAAACACTGAGCGATGTAACAATAACACATCTCCATACAAGGGAACAGCTTGGAACACGAGTTTAAGGCCGGGGCCCGTGTTTAGAGTTGATAGTGCATCAACATGCAGCCGGCCAACAAACTCTCCCTGGAATGTTTCGCTGTGCAGCGTTTCGTGAATCATCAACTTTTAACGCTCCGTGAATGAGGCTCTTATTCAACATGCAAGAAGTGAAGTGACGCAGTGTGTCGACGTCCCTCCTCACCTTTTCTTTCTCCTCTGTGACTTTCTCTCTGGCGTCTGTGATTTTCTGCTTTTTCTCTGGACTCAACTCAGTGTTTTCATTTGCTTGTTTCTCTTTGTCGAGGGCTGTTTGCTCCCTCTGACAGGACTTGTGATATGCGACGCGGGCCTTCTCCAGCTGTGGAACACACATTCAACCACATGCACATTATTTATTTCAGAAAAGGCTGTCAGTTTTTGGAAATATGCTATTAGCGTTTTTGACACAAAAAAAAAATGTTATGACCCACTAGAAATATGAAGCTGCTAGTCATGTCATCAGAGATTAGGTTAACAAACAATTTAATAGGCTACTCATTTGCTAGCTTGCCATAACTGCAGGAGACCATTTGGTGACTCTACCTTCAGGTTGGCCTACAAAAATATGTCATTTCATTTACTCTCTAGCAATGACATGCTGTTGAATCAGGAAGGAGCAGCCAATTTTGAATGTTTTGCTTCCAACAGAGTAACCCTACTCATTTGTCCTTAAATATGAAGCCATGACCAGGAGATTGTTAGCTTAGCTTTACACAAAGACTGGTGAAAGAAAACCTGCTAGCCTGGCCCTGTGCAAGAAAAGTGAAGTGTCAAAGATTAGATTAAATTTTTTTCCATTCAGGTTACATGCAAGTTATTACAGAAAAATGCATGTAAAGCTTCATAATGCTAGTTGGCTAGCAGGCTAGCTGTTTATGCTAAGGAGTGCAACTGTCTGCTAGCTGCAGCTGCACTCTGCTAACTTACTTATTTTCACTGAACTTTCAACCATATCTTATTATTTTATCAGCAGTAAGAGTTTGGGAACTCCATTTGCTCATATGAGATGCAACTGAAAGCTTGAAAAAAAAAAGATAGTTCATCTAAGTGTGGAGTAATGCAGCTGCACACACACCTTCATCAGCTTTTTGGACCAGGGTTTCTGCGCGCGACTAAAGCTTGAGTTGTTGTCGTGACTCTCCTTAAACCCGCAGAAGATTCTCTTTGGAAAGATCTCCTTCTGCCAGGTCTTCACCCGGTCCCCTTCCTCCGCCATGAGCGACTGGGAGATGGAGGAGTGGAGAGCTGACAAACGCTCCGTGGAGGTGAAGAAACATTGCCACGCCTGCATGAGGGAGCCATAAAGTGGCCCTGGGGAAGGAGTGAAATAACACAGAGCTCCGAGGTGAGTCATGGAACGGACAGAGAAGTAATGACTCTCATTTGTGAAATTTCAAACAAACACAGATGCAGCCATTTAATAAGGACCAAGACGTAATTTTAACTCGATGACAGCTGAGATGATCAGAAAGGCCTGGGAATGCATGTTTTCAGGCTCACCATCATGAGCTTCTCATACTCACGAGAATCCACGATGGACTTCCACTTGCTGCTCCACTGGCTGAGCTGCTGGGCGTACTGCTTTTCTACCTTTGCTCTCTCCACAAAGCAGGCCACGATGTCGTTGCAGGCCTGGAAAGACTGCTCAGTTCGGTGCACTGTGCGCACATAATTCCCAGGCTGGGTGGAGGAAAGATGGTGTTGACATATAAGACTCAGAGGCCCGTAGAATTTGAGTTGAACATTGGCAAACGGACTGTTTTGGAGGTATTCCTAGGGTGATAGTTTGTCTTAGATTTCATCATAAATTAAATCCTCACCATCCAGAAGCTCTGTTTCTTGGGATCCTCGGGTGGCTCTTTGGGAAGGCTCGCCATGATTGTGCCTGTCTCTGAAAGCGAAAGACAGCTGTTATACGAGAGAGTTGCTCGACTGGTTAAGATGCAAAACCAGCGAAGAAAGAGAGCTTTTATTGGCAGACAGATGACAGACAGTTGACATTGATTATCATGCAACAGGTTGGACGTCTGCACTGTGTAATGTGCACATGCAGCAGAGTGACTTCCTCATGAACAGAGCCAAATACGCTGCACGCCTGCAGGTCTGATGGGAAATAATTGGCAGCTGAAACCTCGCAGTGTGTGTGTGTGTGTGTGTGTGT
>JAOWBC010000617.1:12066010-12089903 GCA_028566105.1 Hypoplectrus providencianus
ACAAATGGAGACAATTTAGAGCTGTGGTTACTCTCCCTAGAAGTACGCCCTAAAAAGGCAAATCTACTTCAGAATGGCTTAAAAAAAAAAAAAAAAAAAAAAAAAAGGAAAGGAAATATGGCTTTTGCAGGAGCCTAGTCAGAGCAAAGTCCCCAATCCATTAGAGACGCTGTGGACTGATGTCATGAGAGCCATTCACATTCACATCAGACCAGAATCTCTCCTAAACAGTGTGCAGGTTTGATCAGGAGCTACTGGAAGCGCTTGTTTGGGATTGTTCCTGCTAAATAGGGTTAGTTTCCACCAGCACTACAGAATGTTTAAAGGTGTGTTGATAAATACATTAAATAATATATATTATAAATATATTGGGTTTTAGGTTAGGCACATTGTGTTTGTCTATACTTGGACTTTGATGCAGATCTTATTTTATGACAAAGGTATGCAGATAACTTCACATAGTTTTTCTCATCAGTGTGTGTAAAATATTCTAAATGTTGACTCTGACTGAAAGTTAATTGTCTCATTCATCACTCATGACTACACCACTCGTCTAACTGTGTGGTGTCTGTATCTGCAGATACTTGCCCTCTGCCTGTGTTTTTTGCTTTTCCTGTTATTCTCCTGTGTTTGGTGTTTCTGGGCATCTGCAACAAGTTTCTAGGCCCCACATGGGTGTGTAAGCCTGAGCTAATGACAGCGCAGGGTGTGGAGCCTGCTCTCATTCCTACGTCATCAAACACTGACACGTCCGAATAATACAAAGGGGCAGTGTTCAACAACCTGGGATGAAGGCTGGTTGATATAGAACCGTGTGATTAGAAGTGCTTTAGTCTTTCTTCTTCTGCATCTCTCTCTTCTGCACTGCTTTCAGTATCAGTTAGGGCCAGGGTGAGCCACACACAGAGGAGACCGGCGCGGCAGGAAGGCTGGAGCTCTGCATTCACCAGCAGTTCAGCACCTTCCTGCAGACCGCTGAGGAGTGGGTGTGTTTACATGTGCTTTAGAAGGTAACCATGGTGAAACAATCGGCAAGTGAAGTTCTATTTTTCTGACTGACTGTTTTGTTATTGATAAGGCTGCTCCCTCTCTTCATTCATTTCTTACCTAGCTCAGCTACTGCTTCTCTCTCACTGGCTTTTTAATATCAGTCTAGTGCTGGGCATGTTGTCCTTTAGGCTTTATGATGATAAGAACAGCCTTAGAAAGTGACAGCATTAAGAATTTGGTATATTTTCCATTGTTATCTTGGTTGTTTGGTGCCAGAAGTGAACAGAATAGAACTCAGGAGGAATGCTAAAGCTAGATGCTAAGTTAGAAGCTTGTGCTAGCTAGGTTAGCATGACTTCTTAATATATTAACACTCATGGTATCTTATCAGGAAGACAGTTTCTGCTTCATGTGCCCAGGTTTTGGCTTCAGCCAACCGAACCAGTAGAAATTACGTTAAAATTGAAATGTAACAATTTCCAGAAGCGGTGCCCCTGTTTACTATCTACACACCACACTGCAGATGGCCTCCATTGAATATTCAGATTGGTGACAAATTAAAGGAAAATCTGAGTGAGTGAGTGAAAAAATGTCTTTGATAACGTGGGCCCGTGCAGTCAGCAGATCTCAACCCAAAAGAACACTTTAGGGAGATTTTTGGATCGACATGTTAGACACCTGGCAGCACCATGAAACACTACATGGAGGAGAGTCTTTTGGAAGAATCGTGAACAACCCTCCAGTGTTTTCCTCTATGGACTTTTTTTCATACTGTGAAAAGAGAATTGGCAGCTTGTGGCTTCATCCCCACAGAGAGAAACAAGCCCTGACATCTGTACTGCAGATAACTACGAGCAGACCCCAGTCAGGGAAACACAAAGAAGAGGCAACTTGGACAACTGGCACAAACTTACAAAAAAAAAACAGTATTATATTTACAGTCTTCGAGCATGAACCTTGCTCTGGCCACCATGCTAGCAAACAACCTCCTGTTTGTCTCCTTCCAAGTTGTTTTTCCATTGTTTTCATGCCTTACAGGCGTCTCTCGGTTTGCTGCATGAATGCAGCGCTGCTTGCTTTGAATTAAGCCATCTCATCTTCTCCCTCCCCGTGAGCTCTACTCTTTTGTCCTATTAGCTCACCAAGCCTGATGGGAATATAATTCTGGACCTGAAAACAATGTTGTGTTCAACCACCGCAGGGCTGAGACGAGCTGCTGCCAAATGACTCAATTCAAACACAGCACTTTAAATTGGATCATTATGTGATTCTGTCAGAAGAGGGAATGCAAGGAGAAATGAGAACCACGACAGGGCCATAGTTTATTTTAGCATTTATTTCAACACCTTAGTTGTACCTCTATCATATTGTTTATCAGTATATACTTTATTTTATTTAAAGCAAAAAACTTTATATATATATTTATATTTATATATATACCTTTTATCTCTGCATACTTACGCTCATACTGCACGTAGTCATATTCATTATGCATTTCACTAGACCTAAAATACTCTTTTAAATCATAGTATGTAATGCTTTCTACACTACTGCTCAGTCCTTTCACGTCTCAGAATAGTCCATCATGAGATAACATTGAGGCAACTCAGCATGAGAATACAGAGTCATAAATTTAAACTCACACAGAGAGAATGCGCA
The DNA here is from genome assembly GCA_028566105.1 of Hypoplectrus providencianus. Lineage (NCBI taxonomy): Eukaryota > Metazoa > Chordata > Actinopteri > Perciformes > Serranidae > Hypoplectrus > Hypoplectrus providencianus. The sequence continues at coordinate 12,068,660 of JAOWBC010000617.1, forward strand.
TTAACTAACGTGTGTCAGCGTCACTGGGGTCACCACAGGGCGAGCAGTATAGAAAGCATTTACAGAAAAAAAAGAACAAAAACAAAACAAAGCTTCAAAGAATTTGTCCACACTATTTGGAAGACGGAGATTCTTAAAAATGTTTACATACTTAATATTATTATCTTTATTATACTATATTTTATGTTATCATTGTCATCATCATCATTACATATAGATCTATAAATGATGTGTTTTTGCCTGACAGTTGGATCGACTGCAGGGGAATGGCTAAACTGGCATGTTTTTAAAAATATCCAGGGCGTTCATGTTCACCTCTATGCAACATATACAGTATTTACTTCATCACTCTGAAAGGAAAAAAACTTTTGTTTTTTTGAAAAGTGGGTCAGAGTGTTTTTTCATGTGTGGAACAGGGGAACACTGGGATTGTCAACTAGTGAGAAAAAATAATGTTTTCTGACCGTTACAAATATGCTTTGGAAAAGGCATTAGAAAGAGAAAGGTGTAGGTCAGGGAAAGCATTTGGCCACCAACGCAGGCTGACGAACACTCGCGCACAAAATCAGACACACAGACTCACAGAGGCTGCAGGTTGAGGAAGTCAGGCAGACAGAGAAGCGGTAAAAAGCCCTTTTTTGATCACTGTACCTGCTGTGTGAGAGAGAGCAGTCAACATAATGGCATCAAAGAGGACGGATCCATCCCTTGACCTGTGCTATGGCCATAAACACCAGAAACACCTACCAACAGATGATTTGCAGTTTAAAATGTCATGCGAACCATTTTCACTTCTTTTCTATTTGTTCTCTTTTCTATGGAATAATCAGAAAAATAACAAACGGTAATTTCACAACAATATCTTCTCAAAACTTGTACGTCCTTGATATGCACAACTTCAACTCAACAGTTATAAATACCCTGACCAGTTTGAAATGAATGATTGCGATCAGCACTTCATACAAAACATATGGTTCTACTAATCCCGTTTAACATGTAAGATATATTTAGTGCTCGCAAAGTACATACATAGAAAGCTTATTGGGGCATCCTTTGGGGGAATATGGCAAATATATAAAAAGAATACTATTGTTTTCTACCATTTTCTTCTATCGTCATTTACAAACAAATCTCTCAGATTCTGACTTTGGCTTCTGAACTCACAGCCATTTGATACTCTGATCTGCTTAAAGCTACAGAACTGATGTTAGGATGAGACTGAGTTTCCCCAGAGTTTCTGGCTCAGCCACAGTTGGTAACATTGTTACTGGGGTTTACCCTTTAAGCAGCAACTTTACAACTTTTTTATGAACTTACACTGAAGTTTTTCTCTCAGTGCTTCTAAGCAGCAGATGGTGTGAGAATCCATCTGTCAGTGTGTGTGAGCATATAAGTGTGTGCATGTGTTTGTCTTTTACAGCACAAAATGGTGTGTTAATTAAATGCCTGTCCATCAAAAGTTTTTAAAGTATACTTTCAGTATAAGAGCAATATTTTTATATCCTCGCCCTCCTCAGACCTTTTCTTGACCAAAAGTCCAGAAATTTCAACAGCATCTTCTAAGTGTGTTGCGAATTTGCAAGAAAACACTCCATTCCTCCCCACACACAACCAGCCCTTACTCTTATTTTAACACAACCTGTTGATGTCCACTGTTCTTCTCTTGCACATCCTCTGTTATTGTCCATCTTTGTCATATTGTTTCTCTCCCTTTGTTTCATCTTTGAATCACCCCTTCACTCTCTCAGTCTGTGTCTCGGGGAGAAGTAGTGACATGCAAAGGAGAGGAGAGCAGCCTGGGGAGAGAAGGAGGGCAAATCAAAGAATAAGAATGGGTGGAAATTAAATAAAGATGGAGCAAACTAAATCGGGTTGATAAAACAGGTTATTAAGAGGAAGGGATGGAAGGAAGATGAGATAACTAATCATATTCTTTTAATGAAGAAGAAAGAGGATGGCCCAGCTAACTTTTAAGGAAGGAATGAGACACTTTCCTTCACCATCCGGTGCTTCCTTTTTAACCATTGACCCGGCTGCTTCTACGTGTCCCAGAGTCTATGAGTCCTCCCTCACCTGTCAGTGAGTTTCTTCAGCGCCCTCTCGATGTTCATTCGGTGTCCCACACGTGTCACACCCAGGTCCAAGAAATCATCCTTTGTGAGCGAAGGCAGATGTGATCCATCGATCTCATTGTCTATAAAACGCTCTCTGTGTTCACCCAGGTTTAAGTAAGCCAGCCAGTCGGCCACGTCGTACTTGGTCCAGAAGGGCAGGGGCTTGACGGCGAAGGGTTTGGCTGGCGGCGGAGGGGTGAGATGGGGATAGTTGAGGCAGGATGGGCTAGGGGGCAAATGCATGGGTGAGGAGGCTCCAGAGAGAAAATGGGTGGGGGAGAGGGAGCGGGAGACGAGTAAGGGGTTTGTACTATGCACACCAGACGGGGAGAAGAGAGGAGGAGTTGAAGACTTGTAGGTATCTCCTAGAGGAAGGCCAGGCGATGGAGGAGTGAGGGGCCCAGGGAATTCGAAGGGGTTGTTGTAGACTGGTGTACTGGGCAGTATAGGGAGCGAGGAAGGCCTGGGAGGGGCTGGGTTTGGCTGTTCAGTGTTATAGATTAGAGGGCTGGGAGCCCGTCGCCGTGAGACTGAAGACCGCATCTCCTTAGTGGGACTGCACTGGAAATCAAAAGTCTGCCTGCGAAACTTGGACCGGTGCTTCGGTGACGTCGGGTATGGGCAGTAGGTCGGGGAATGAGGAGGGTGTGAGTGAACCGGAGATGTTGGTATCTGTGGAGACGGGGAGCGGGTCCAGTTGCGCTGAATTGGAACTTGAGAGGACGGGGAGACTGAAGGAGTGGCCGACAGATTTGGTGTCAGGATCTGACGATGCTGTGGAGAGGAGGTGGGTAGTGGCGAGGTGGAGCGGCCTGAAGGGGGGCTGTGGAATGCATCGGTGAAATCCGCAGAATACCTGAGAGACACACAAACAAGAAACTTCAGTTAAAATAAGCAGATGTGCAAAGCCTCATTTTGATATCATAGGCAGGTTGAAAACAAACGAACCTATGAATTGTCGGTGACTTCGGAGTGTGGCTCCAGTCATCCATGCTCTTCATGCCACTCATCTGTTGCAGCTTGGAGCTGAGCTCATTGATGATGCTCGCCTTCACACCCGAAAGAGGCGAGTGAAGTCTGCGGCCTTCTAAAAGGATACCACCTCTCTGCACCCCTTCTCCAGCGTGCTCGTGCTCCCCGACCTCGACCCAGCCCAGTGACCGATTGTCCACAGGCCTCTCTAAGCAGGCTGCCAGAGCACTGTTAAAGCCGTCCTCCATTTTTGATCGGCCCTGCTTAGACTTCCTTTCATTTGCAAGTGATCCGTCTAACCTAAGATCCTCTGGGATGTTTTGTCTCTGCAACTGCAAAGGAGCAGGATTGGTGCTGTTCTGCCTACGTAGTGCTACAGGCGGAACCCTCCCTCCTCCCTCCTTGTAGTGAGTCATCTTTGGAAACACAGGGTTTGCCAGTTTGGCGCTGTGCACCTCAAATGTTTGCCCACCTGAGTAGGCTGTGCAAGGATCCTGATGCTCACCTCCTCTCTCTCCCTCTCCTCCTCTCCCATCTCCTCCGATCCCTCCCCTCTCTCCTCTCAGCCCACTCAATCCCAGCATTTCTAAATGGTGGTCGCTGCTGCTGTGACTGTCCAGCTCCTCAATCCCAGAATCCACCACTGCATCCTGCCAGTCTCCACTCTTGGGTATAATCGTGGTGTGATGTGTGTGGTCAGCAGCTTTTCCCCCTGTGCTGAGGCCTGCCTTGGACCCAGCTGTGGTCACGCTGTAGTCTGAGGATGCCGGTGAGGTTGTGGTGGTGGGGGCGGTTGTGGCTGTCATGGTTGTGGTAGCATAAGTCATGGTGGTGGTGAGGACGGCTGTGCCTCTGTCCTGCCCGGCGTTGTGACCAGCTGAGGGGTCGTTAGAGCTGGTGTAATAGGAGTGAGAGTGAGACATGGGCTGGGGTCTGTGTAGTGACGTGGCAGGCAAAGCTGCAACCGAGGTGGTGGTGGTGGTGGAGGAGGGAGGGGGAAATATCTGCGGGGAAGGATAAGACGGAGAAAGAGCTGACTGTGTGAGGTTGGCTACCTCGCTGTCGTAGGAGGTGAGGCTGGAGGCAGCGGAGTCACCGCCCTGTGGAGAGGGTTGGGGAGCGTTAGCGGTCTTGTTAGATGGAAGAGGGGGAGGAGGAGGTGGAGGAACATTAGCAGGGTGTTGACCCCGGTGCTGCTGAGGATACTCGTGGACTCTCTCCTTCTTGCCATTAGCGAACTGTAAGGGAGGGGGCAAGGGATCTGCAAAGACAAACTCGTCATCTGCATCTATTGAGGGAGCTGGTGGAGGAAGAACCATCAGTCCTAAACCTCCACCCGCCCCTGCTCTTGCGTCTGCCATTGTTTCCAGTGTCTGTGCTGGGGCTGTGGGGACTGTATACTGGGGGATGTAGCTGGTGTTTGGAGTACTATCCATTTGCAGAAAGGAAGGTCTACGGGGTGCAGGTTGGACCGGTGGTGGAGGAGGCTGCACGGGCGGAGCAGGTCTGCTGTCATACACTTCCTTTTCCCTTTCTCTCTCCCTTGGACTCTGTGGGTAATATTGGGTAGAATACTGATTGGTTCTGTCCTCTGAGAAGCGGACTCTCAGACCTTCCCTGGGTCCTCCCTCCTTTTCTCTCTCCATCCTCTCCCCACCTCCTCCTCCTCCCAAACGTAATATCCTTGGTGACTGTGGCCGGCTCAAAGATGCAGGCGAGGTGGTGGCGGTAGGGGAGCTTAGGTGGACAGACACTGGGGAAGTGTAGGTTGATTGTGTTGGGGTTGCAAAAAGAGAAGGAGTTGGGGTTTGAACGGGGGTAGGGAACGATCCCACTGTGGACAACTGGCGACCAAAGTGTCTCTCCTCTCTGCGTGTCCTGCGGTCGTCCTTTAGGGCCCTCTCTCTTGCAGCTAGGGCCAGGCCAAGTGGTGACGAAGGGTCAAGAACTTTCCCTGTAAGTGGGTGGATGAAGGTAGTGGTGCCCTGGGTACCGTACATTGAGGGAGCGGACTTGGGCTGGCCATCCTGACCGAGGACAGGAGAAGAATACTCAGGCAGGCCAAAGGCAGGGGGCATGCTGCTGGAATAATGGACATAGCTGTCTCCAGAAAACATGCCCTCATCTATAGATTTAGAGGGGCGTAGACGAGGGGTGGGCACTTCCATTTGTGAGCCCTGTAAAGGCTGGATTCTTGTCCCTAGTGCTACTCCTCCCTCTCCTGCTCCTCCGCCTCCTCCTGCCTCTCCTTGAATATCTTCCTCAGACGAGAGAAAGAAAGACGCGCTCTTTCGTCTCATATCTCGGAATCGTTCCCTTTCCCTGCGTGCCCCTCCTCCTCCTCCTCCTCCACCCCCCAAGGCTGTACCATAAGTCGAAGTGTAATCCAAATGTTCCAGGTTTTGCTGTGAAGAAACAGATTGGGAAACAGAAGATGAAGGCAAAGAAGTGGACGTGGGGGGCTGAGGTGGCAATGGGGTGAGAGGTGATGGCAGACTGGTGTTGGGGCTGTCTGAGGTCGTATCTGCTGAGGTTTGGTCCTCTACATCCGGCGAGGGCTCAGCCTCCATGCTGCTGCCCTGGCTGCTTCTGCCGCTGCTGCTGGTGGAGGGCGCTTTGACGATGATGGTGGGGATTGGGATGGAGCTCTTCTCTTTGGCTGCGACTCCTTTTCCTCGATGCTGTCGCAGCCCATCCTCCACTTTCGACTGCTTCATCAGAGCTCCTCGGCCACCCCTTCTGGCCGTTCCCCTGCCAACCCCTCCACTCTGCTCCCGGTTGGCCATGTGCGGATGGTGCTGCGGCGCTTGTTGAGCCTTAGGCTTTGCACTTGTGGGTGGTGTAGCACTGCTGTATCCTCTCCTTAACCCTCCCATCTTGCCACCGCCTCTCCTGGGCGCCTCCGGCTCTCTGACACACAATCCTTCAGATTGTCTGCGGAGGGTGGGGACCATGACCTGCTGGTTCATCCCACCAGGCCCACCCCTGTCCCAGCCTGCTTGGGTAGCATGCCCTGGCTGGGACTGAATCTGGTAGTGGGCTTGAGATACAGGGGGTATAGGCATAGCAGGCCCTCTCCCAGGATGAGGGCCAGCTGATAAAGGCGGATCTGGAGCGGATGTGTTCGGGGGTGGGGGGATTTCCTCTGGTCCCGGCACGGACAGGCTGCGAGCCAGTTTCATAGCAGGTGGGTGAAGATACTGCCTTTCCTCCTCTGTCACACCTGAGAACAAGGACACCAGTGCTTACAAACAGAGACTGTATAAAAAGAAACCATTGAACTGGCAGATGTTTTAGCAAGATAAGTGCCGTTACCAATAGATTTTTGACGCATCATGACTGCATGCTGAGCATGGCCTGGTTGAAAATGAGCTTGGTTGTAGCCAAAACCTGGTCCGGGCTGCATCATACTCACTGACGGCTGCTGCTCATAGGGTTGCTGTAGGTGTCAAAACATATTTTGAAAAAGAAACAAAACACAGGTTAAAAGAAGGGACGGGTAAACAGAGGAGAGGAAACATTTACTCAGATGAAATCAAATCAAACTGATGTTGGCTGTTAAGCTGAAATTGATTTGATAGAGCATAATGCAATACAGTAGAAGCAGTCAGTCCAAGTATTACAGTATCAGGCAACAGAGCACGGATGAATGGACACAACCTGACTCATACTTAAATAAGTGTTTTCGTGTAGGTGGTCCATTGTCAATCATTTTCTATAAAGTGCAGGGAGGGCAGGAGAACACACAGCTAAAAAAAAAGCTGAAGACGAAGCTCCTTTAAAGACAGGAAACATTTTCAAGCATTAGTCACTTCCATGACTAAATATCTGCTAGTTCCAGAAGCAGCGGAGAAGCTCTGTTGTATAGGTGAAGCTCGGTATGGAGTGGGAGAGGGCTTATAACTGTTCAGTATTTGTTAAAAAATTGTAGGAAAGCAACCATATGGAATAGCAGAGGTGGAAAAACTAATAATATCCCTTACTTAAGTAAAAGTACCATTACCAAACTATATATTATCGCTAAGGAATATCCTGCATTCAAAACTTACTGAAGTAAAAGTACAAAGGTTTCAGCACACAAATGTGCTTTAAGTATCGAAAGTGAACTTTCTTTTTATGCAGAATGACCCCACTCAGATAAGATTGGGTTTATTTTAGCTACTTGCTGTACTGTTACAAGATTTAATAAAAAAAAAAAAAAAAGAAGAAAAAAAAAGAAAGTATCATGTTTAATGTTAATTCTTTACCTTGAAAAGTAACTAATACTGGCAACGACATGTAATGGAGTAAAAAGTTCAATATTAGCCTTGAAATGTTGTGAGGTGCAGTTCTCTAGTTACATTACAAAGGGTTATTCCTAAGTACTTTAACATTGTAGTGAAGAACAGTACTTGAGTAAATGTACTTTGTTACATCCCACCAATGCTCTATAGGAATTTTTCTCTAAAACCCACGAATGCAATTTTCACAGTGATTTGACATTCACCAATGTTTTGTTATTTGGGAGATGTTCATGGGTATAAACTGAATCTTTGCACACATATAAGAACTGACATTTTCATGAAAATGAGCTGGTTATTTCATCTTTGTTAATTCTTAGGTTGTATGATACATTATGATTTAAAATACATGAATATTTCTATAATTTATATTCATTTTTGGGCAGCAATATCCACTAATGACACAAAAAATATGGCTGCCCATTTCCTGTTCCATTACAACCCTAAATCCAAAAAAGTTGGGATGTTGTATTCAATTGAATACATATGTTGTTTTTTTTGTAAATATACGCTCTAAATTCTGATTTTTTTTTTTCTGAAAGACAGTCACAACATTTTGGAATTCTGATGCGCCATCATCTTTATACATCCAACTGGGCATTATTTACTTAATCACCTTAACATTTTTTTTATTTCTGTGGGAGCACACAACTGTGCAGTCTCATTCAACATTTCAAGAACACCTTCCTGAATCTGACATATACATTTCTTTGGACCTTTTTCAAAGAAAATTTAGAAAACACTTCAGATCCTTCAATGGAGCCCACTGAGTCTAAAAAGCCAAGGGCCAACACCCAAAACTAAGACAGTTTCCTTTTAATTCCCAACAGTACCTCGTTGGAGATGTTGGGAACAATGCTCTTGCTCCGGTCCCTCTTGCCTCCATGACCCCTCTGGCCCTGGTTGTCTGATGTAATAGTGTGTTGGGCAGCAGCCAAGATTTCATCCAGTTTATCTAAAACAAAGAGTGAGCAGGGGCAGGGCAGACAAGAAATGCAGAGAGGTAGTGAGAGGGAGCATAACATTAAGAGGAACATGAAAAGGAAGATTTCAGTGAGCCCCCTACCATCCCCTCCAGGTTTAAAAACAGCCTGGTACAGTATGACAAGAGCGGTGAGAGTGATTTCTTACTCAGTGCCATCTGATAGACTGTCCTCTTCTTATCAGGACCCAGAGAGGACTCGTATTCTGCAAAAGGAGGAGAAAAAAAGAGAGCATCAAACAGGCTGACTTTTAATTAAAGCTCAGGGGCTGATAGGGGGAGTGATTAAGGCTGATATTCACCTGCTTTCTTTTTCCACGGAGAGGCAGCTGTAGCATGCATAATTCGGGAAACAGAAATTAGGTGTGACTAGAACTGCTGTGCAGTCATGTGTATTAAGCAGATGAAAGGGTGAAATACATACTCAGACACATGTGATGGTGTGAATACGTGTGTGATGAGAGGGATGGTGATGGGGACGGAAATGATAATGAGAGCACACAAATCCATAATTCTCCCACCTTTGTCCACTGCGCGCAGCACATTTGGTTCAAAAGAAAAAGAAACAAAAAGCAGTTAATGACTGATGGATTCACACAAGTTTTATTCCACAACCTGTTTAATTATAACCTTCCTTATAGGTAAAAGTGCAAATTAATGAAAAAGCTCTTTCCCCATCAAGCTGTTGCTAATGAAAAAAATTAAATCACACCTGGCTCCCTTCATCAACTCGGTTAATATTTAATGCAGCGTTTCCCTAAGAGTGCCATGGTACTGTACCATGATCCTGCACAAAAGCTGATAACCCACCAAAAAAGCTTTTTCAAATGTGACCCCCACAGAAAAACAGTGGGGGACTCAAATCTAATTTATTTTTTGTTCATTCCAACCCTCCCCTCCTCTTTATTCTTTGCTCTCAGCCGTTTGTCCCCTCTATCGTCTTACCCATGTCTTCCAGCTCTGATGTCATTGACTTGGAGCGCAGGGCGATGGCAGGAGGAGTCAGTCTCTTACTCTGCTGCGGGGCTGCCAAGGGAAGCCAGCCAAATGCAGACTTAATGTTTAGTATTCTCATATAAACATGCAGTCACCAATGACAACCACACTGCAACAGGCTTTAAGGGTGAAGTAAACACACAATCAGCGTTATCGTCACATCATAAACACACGATGGAAATGACATAGGAGGAAAGTTTGACTCTTACCTCTCTTCCGAGCAGTGTCCTCCAGTTCAGGGTTTCGAGCAACCATCACAACTTTCACCATGAGACTGTTCCCGCCCTGCCGGATCATGTTGACCACCTGCCGGTGGCCGACCTTCACCACATTCTGGCCGTTCACCTGGCACACACAAAGACACCGAAGGACTGAAATACTTTTTTTAAAGAATACCATTCATCACAGCCAGAAAATGTCAAAACAGTAATTATAACCAGATTTTGAAATGTCGGACAAACCTTGAGTGAATCATGTGTGACGAATGCGTTTGTCAGTTAAGATAACCAAATCTAATTTAATTTTTTTTTTAAATCCTACATGTCTACATAATAAAAAAAGGCTAAAAATAATTTTGTAATGTAAATAGTTCAATGTGTATTGCATGTGAAGGCTCATTTTCCTAATATTGGTAAGATTGGTATTGGTAAGATTTTTTCAATTTTTTGTAAAAAAAAAACAAAACAAAAAAAACAAAAACAAACAAGACACATAGGAGTTCTCCCTCCTTTTAGCCATGACTGTGCTGTGTCTGTAGGGGGGCCCTTAATCTATACTTCAGTGAAAACAAGGCCAATGTGAGGTAAATCTGACAGGAGTAAAACTGCTCAGGGTTTGGAGAATTGATTAGAAAACAATTGTTGTCACAGGGAGTGCACACAAAGGCAGAAACACATTTTAGCAGAGCTAATGAGGGTCGACTTGCCATGATGTGGTTCACTTTGGCCAAGTAGCTTTTCTATATTTGGTATAGGTTGCTGCAGTTTAAACATTTTGCAGTGTTTTGGATGAGCGCACAAGCGATTCAGGCAGAGACTACATTAAATCTCAGTTACAAAAGCTTGTGTAGCTACATAAGTGACTCATATGAGGTTGAATATTAATTAGCAGTATCTGTCAGCTTTAATAGAGGTTTGACAATCACCATTATTTTGAGTTTCGAGGCATCACACGGGATCTTTTAAGGTACAAAATGGCCAGAAGGCTGCTGCCTGCACTGCTAGGGCTTCGTAGATGAGTAACAGCGGTCACAAGTACAGAAACCCTGCACCAAGTCAACCATAAAATGTAACATCCACAGTTCATCTACAAATTGACGATTGGAAAAATAAATATGTGTCTCTTAATAATGAAATAATATCATCATGTAGTGGAAAATTGTTGTGGTTTGTGTTAATCAAACATTTTCTTTTTACTTGACCATCAGAGAACTGTAACTTCACTTCAGGCTGCAAGCTGACACCACACTTTTCTTCTTTATGGTTTGTATTTGGCTGCATTAACATCCATATCAACTCCATCTTCACCCCCACCTGCTCCGTCTCTCCTCTCTATCTACTTACATGGATTTCTATGTCTTGTTTGTGTTTTGTACATCTTTAATTTTTTACCCTTTATCTTTTTGTTTACCATGAACATACTTATACCCTCCTGATGCATTAATATTTAGGTATGAGAAAGGTTATATCATATTTAGAAAGTACCATTTTAAATAAGCACGAAAAGTAAAAATGTAGATCTCATTGATATCAACTGCACCTTTCAGCTCTCAGTCACACACACACATTCTGGAGGTTCAGTACCAGGCGGGGACTTACTAAATCAGGCACTGACTCAGATTGTGGCTACAGTCTTATCGAAAAGTGCAAAGTGCAACCCTTGTTTTTTTTAGTAAATATACCTTAATGTGTTTTCAACACAAAGCTATTGTACTGGAGGTGTTCCTGTTACATCCTGCAGATATCACCTCTGATGTTTGGTTCAGTACATCCTAGAAGTTACTTTGTAATGAAGTTTTGGTGTTCCTGCCTGCTTTGTCTTCTTCTTCTCCTCTCAGAGGAACCAACCTGCACTTGTTGCATTGACGTATCAATTCAATATATTGCAATATATTGCCATACTGTAAGCAAGGCGATAGATGGTGATTTTCTTTAAGTACTTTAGTTATATTGACATGGTTTAGAGAACACACTGAACACAGAATATCTTCTTTTCCTGAAGGTAGTTATACTTTGTTTTATAACTCAGTAGGAACATCTGTAATGTCTGTTTTGACAGTTTTTCATGTATAGAGTAAGGAGTCTTTTCTATTTATCAGTTCGAGATAAGAAATATACAACCAAACGAACCCAAACAACATGGACCCAGAAATTGTCACCAGACTATGGCTTCTGAATGCATCATGTTGTTATTTAAACCCAAGAGCTTTGGATTAAGTAGAGAAGCTCATGATGCATGTTACCTCGATGAGGAAGTCCCCCATCCTCAGGCCCGCCCTCCAGGCCACGCCCCCCTCATCGACAGACTCCAGGTACTGCAGCGCGGGGAAGGCTGGCGTTGGAGTGAACTCCTCTATGGGAGTCTGAGCTGCAGGGGAAGAAACAAGAAGCATGAGCATGAGTGGACACACATTACTGGGCAATGAGTTTAAAACTTAAGCAAGGGAAAGAGAGAAAGAAAGCCTATGAAAAAATCTAACAGAAACATATGAGGGGAAATTGGGCTCACCTTTGGCTCCCCTAAGCACAAAGCCAAAGCCCTCATTGTCTTTCTTCTGTAGGAGCACTGTCTTCTCCTTAATGATGTAGTCACTTAGAGAGAGTAAAGAGGGAGCAGAGGGGCAGAGGAGAGGGGGATGGAGAGTGATGGGGAGAAAAAGAGAGGGAGAATTGGAGAGGAAGAGGGCTATATGACTTCTATAGCAACAGAAAAGTCTTATTGTCATGCAAATAAAGCATTTTCTCAATGTGGAAAACAGCTATACTGCATCACATTATGAAATCACACTGCAGCAAAAGATAGGTTGGTTTGAAAATGTCATACAAAAAAAGCGCTGTGGCACAAAAGGGTTGATGGCAGGGATACAGTTAGTGTCACAATGGGAGGAAGTGTATATGAGATGACATTCCATACTATGGAGTAATCCAGCTAGAGCTGACAAGCACTGGGCCAGGGGGACATTAGAAAAATGTGCACATACACTTCACTGATAATGGAAACTTCCAAATGCACCTAAATCGCTGCATTAGCTTTCACTGCCTCTGGCAGCTTTTGCAAGGATACTGTATTACCGACTCCAGCGCACCACTACCGGTCATACATGACACTTCAAATTATGTACCAGAAGCAGTCAGACAGGACTCTAATCTCCCTCCACAAACAGCTCCTAGCTCTCAAAGTCCACATCCTCGGAGGGCAGAAACGATCACAGACATTGATGATGCAATCTTATTATAAGACTGTTGGAGTAGTGTAACAGCTGGCCCAGCAAGCTCCTTCATTATTCTATTACCATGTCTGAGACTTTTGGCCAAGCTGCTGTACAACCCTTTCTCTAATACAGGACTGGTTAAATGGACTCCACACTGCCACACACAGCCACATCTCATGACTCATTTCTGGACTTGACTTTCTAACAATGTCAATTCACCCTGGTTCTGTTAGAAAGCCCCGGGCCGGAGCAGAGCTGTATGATTTAAGAGGAATTCCAGATATTTCTTTCCCAGGCAGCTCGTTTCTGTGTTAGTTTGTGTTTCTCAACTTAACTCAAACTGACACTCCAACGGAAATCAAATCAAAGGATTTGATTTCCTCGAAGGGCTGATCTGTGAGTGAACAGGATGAGTAGTCTGGTCAAAGAATTATCATTATTTAAAGTGATAGCTTTACTTCCAAAGCAGTGCAGTGAAAAGACTCCTGCCACACTCGATGACCTGATGTCCACTGAAAATACAGTTTTTAGTCCTTCCCCCTTTCAAATGGGAAGTTAAGGTAAATTGTGTGTGTGTTCACTCCTGGACAAATGAGAGGAACGGAATGTAAATAGGATTTTTTGGACCAGAGTTCAATTCATCAGGCACTGCTTGCTCTCTGAATGCATACAGACTCTCAATTTAAAATCTCCTTCGCTTGAGTCAGCATCCCCAAAACTATGTCTCTAAATCCAACCTGAACTATCTGAAAGCCTGGACAGTTTGATAAGCGATTAAACCACTTTAATTTGAATCATGATTGTGATTTCAACAATAATGGAAATAACTTAATCAACTTTTTTGTCTCACCATGATGGTCTTGTTTTGTCTTCTGTTAGAAATCTAGCACTATACAGTGGAGCTCTTTTGCTCGTTTCCATTGAGTTTTTATATGGAATATGCTAAGTATAATTTACCAAAACGCTGAATTTATGTTCAGGAGTTTTCATTATGTTGTGGCATAGCACTACATTACACTTGGTTGATTTTACGTGTTCATTCATTATCCTTAACCACATATCCTAACTCAGGTCGTGGGGCACTGCAGCCAATCCCAGCTGCCATTGGGTGAGAGGTGGGGTACACCCTGGACAGCTCAGCAGACATCACAGGGCTGATACATAGACACAGACAACCATTCATGCTCTCATTTAATCTTACGTGCAATTTAGAGTCACTAGTTTAGCCTAAGCTTCGTGCAAACTTGTGACCCTCCGAGACAAAAGTGCTAACAGCACCATGCAGACCTGATCTTTCTTAAATGTTAAATAATCGTAAGATCACTAATCATCTTGATTCTGGTTTATGTTATAATCTAGCAGGCCTACTATTCCATGGCTGCCTGACAAGCAGTCCTGTAGGGTAACTTAGCCACTTAAAAGCACATTTAAGAAACGGCAATGTTTTGATTTACTTTTAGATTTCAGGCAGCAGAGGACCTAGTCGCTCCAACTTCATTCTGCCTTCACCACTTCTGAAACACCCATGTGTATACTGGTGCTAAAATAACAATAACAGTAATATTATATTCCATGCAGTCTCTTACAGCTCAGACCCAGCGAGGTTTGTGTATTTTATCCGGCAGAGCATGTAATGAAGTTTGACTGTGGAATCACAGAGGATCAGCAGAGTCATGATGAGCGTTGGTCTACAGGCCTGAAGATCCAGACTTCGACACCAAGTCGTAACTTTAGCACTGAACAGACGATCGCTAGTTTCCCCTACTGAGGTCCATCCCTTGTGTGTTCTCCATCAATGTTACTGTTTCGCCAACGCACAGCCGCCTTCCAGCCATCTGCTCCTCACACCTCATTCCTTTTTCTCTCACCCTGTCCTCCACCATGCTTTCCCTCTCTGAGGATCAAAGTAGCACCGAGTGGGTGGACGGATCCATTGGGCTCTTCATCCATCCACTTCTACAAGGGGGAAACATGGCCTTGTTGGTCCTTCAGGCACTTCTAAGCTGTGTTGCTGGCTTGCACCTGATTTCCTTTACATATATTTAAAGCTATTCAACTTGTCTGTCACCACACTGACCACTAATGCCAGACCAATTAGGGCCATAAAAAGCGCAAAGTCCCTGTTTAATCCCTGTTGGCTAGTAGGACACACTCTCTTTGAACTTGCTGCAATGAAGCTGTAAGCCTACTAGAGACCAGAGTTATTATGTACCCTCCTGAGTCATCCTCTCTTCTATCCACAATTACTGAGAAAAAAGGCAGCTTTTTAACCATTCACCTTCTGAATGTACATGCAGATAGACTGTCGATGTGGGGACAATACCCACACACCACAAGTGAAGCTCTTGATGGATGTTAGTGACACACTGTGGATGGAGTCGTGGTAGATGGATGAACTGTGCATATACGATAATATATGTACAGGAGCGATACTCCCACAGCAATCGGGCACTATGACGTATACACTTATATGTGAAAATCACACATATTTCATTCAGTGTATACAGTCGCATGCACACACATACACACAAATGCATGCACACACGCACAGACATGCACAGAAATGACCGGTATCTCAAATTAGAGCTTGAAAGGAAATGACAAACCGCACTCGTTCCACTCATTGACTCATTCACTTTCATCCTTCTGTACAGTATAAAATACCCCACAATTTTAATGATGACACTGGGATACATAAAAATATGGGCTGTGACAATAGCGTTTTTATACAGGAACATGAATAAATGGGAAGTCCTGGTGAATGAAAAAAATCTGCTTAAAGAAATCATGACTCAAAGAGAATGAAATACACCCACACTGTCTGACTGAAATGCATCAATATGTGCTCCCTTTCATGCACTAACACACACGCACACAGCGTTCAGAGACACACGGGAGGAAGACACAGAAATAAACATGCTGCAGAGTCTCCATTCACTAGCCACTTCCGTACCACAGATATTCACATGCATAGGAAAAAACAAAAATCCTAGACTAGCGCACATATGCACACACGCACACTCAGAGACACACACGCACGCACAGAATACATAGCTTATTAGTCTGTCTTTGAAAAGGCACGGCCTCTCAATAGCATCATCTACCTCTCCCCTCTCTCCATTGTCCTCTCCTCACATCCATAGCCAGCCAATGAATGAGGAAACAGCCGCTACCTGTAAATGAACCACACGCTCCTGTTTCTGGGGCCCAGTGACGGCCACGAAGAAGAGAGGGAGAGAGAGAAATCTCTCTCTCCGCATCCCCCCATTGCCATGTCCCCCCCTCCTCTCGCTTGCGCGCACTCTCTCCTCCACCACCACCACCTCCCCTCCTCCCGCCTCCCTCCTCCTCCTGGTCTTCCAGCGAGAGCTCAGCCAGAGAGAGCCGCGAGAGTGGAGGAGAGAGAGCGAGAGAGGTGGGGAATGAGAAGAGGAGAGATGCCGCGCTGGTCTACACCCCGCATACTTCAGACAAGAGAAAGACAATGTACAAGAAAGAAGACAGACAGAGAGAGAGAGAGAGAGAGAGAGAGAGAGAGAGAGAGAATACCACGATTATCACAACAGGGAGAGTAGTGAGTGGTGTGTCCATGACAGGAAGGGGGTTTGGTCGCAAAACAGGGGAGATGGAGAGCTGAATTTGCAGGGTGGGGATGCGGGGGATGGGTATAAAGGCAAGCCGGCACAGGGAGAGGCTTGCTGGTGTATCACAGATAGACTAACAGCTGATTCTCACCCTGGATTTACTCACACACACACACATGCAAACTTTCCTCTTGCTCCCTCCCCTCCTCTAGAGCAGAGCTGTCATCACCACACAGGCTAACAAACACTCTTCCTCTCTCAGTCTCTCTCTGAAATAGTAATTGACATTCTCCCAAATGCCTAGCTGCAGTGAGGGAACATGTTCTGGATCACCTTGCTCTTAATTGAGCACCACTTCACCACGCTGCTGCAATTACACTTAACCAGCTTAGCACAGGTAATACAACCCCAGCGGCTGCTATTTCCATTTAGCCCACAAGAGCAGATGCATTAAAGTGAATGCCTTTTTTGAATGACAGTGAGAGCAGCTCAGCACAAGGGTAATGTCAGCTACAATGTGTAAGAGGCTGTAAAAACCTGGGGTGGCGACTAGTAAGTCCTTCTCACTAGCCCAAGGACCTAACCAACGCTTGGTGCCTCAGCCTCCTCATGACTCATCAGCAAGATGATGATGTATACACACGCACAGGAATATTCAAATGCACACTAACTCTCAAACAAACATGCATAGCTTCATAATACACAACTGCAGCTGCCCAGGGCTGAGCTGCAGCTTCAGACAGATGCCATAGAGGAGGAGGAGGAAGAGTACCCCCCTCTACCTTTCATTATGGCATTATTGTGTTCAGTGTAAACAAGCAGCAACAGAGGAGAGAGAGAGACAGAGAGAGAGAGAGAGAGTGAGAGAGAGAGGCATGTGGATGGCGGTATCAAAGAGACAAGTGCATTTGTCTGGTGGAGCCAAAAGGGGCAGA
The DNA here is from genome assembly GCA_028566105.1 of Hypoplectrus providencianus. Taxonomy (NCBI): domain Eukaryota; kingdom Metazoa; phylum Chordata; class Actinopteri; order Perciformes; family Serranidae; genus Hypoplectrus; species Hypoplectrus providencianus. Next base: position 12,085,953 of record JAOWBC010000617.1, read on the forward strand.
GCTGAAAATGACATGGCTGCTCTTTGTGCTTTCAGCGCTGACGTGTTCGCACAGCAAAACAATGGAGAACAAGCGGCGTTCAGGATCAGCAGAAAACAGACACATGCAGCACACAAGAAGAAATGAAAGCACAATAGGTGAAGCAACTGAGCAAACGCACACGAACCTCCTGTTACCTGTGTCAACTGTTTCAATCACCTTGACTGGCCTCACAGTCTTTTCTTACAGCAATAAACCAGAGAGTTCAGTCTTTGCCCACTCATGTGACAATCAACAGCTATATTCAGCCAGGTTTATCTTGTTTTATGAGTCAATCAACTAAAATCTACTCCTTCTGGAAACATATTCTTTCCAGGGTTGCAAGGGACTGGGGCCTGTCTTTCCCAGGATGCACTGGGAGGAAAGTTGGGGACAGACCAAAGAGCTGACAAACAACCATTCACACTTTTCCTGCAACTAACCAATTGATTTGTCACAGGTTACAAGGGCCAAAAACAACTTTTCTTACCTGGGGCCGTCGGTGCCGTCATAGGCTCCGACAGTGACGTTACGGAAAAGCTTCCTCCTGGCTTTCTCGCTGCGTGTCTCTGCAAGAAACACGCAGGCAAAACATATGCTCAATTACACCGTCAGCTTCCGTCATGACACCTTCACTGTCTTTTTCTAGAAGTGTATTTCTGTGTCTTCTTCGTGGCATATGGTTTGCTCCCTGTGTGAACAGTGTGCTGTACATGTGTAACTGTCTGCTACAAAAGGGGCCTGCTGGTAAACATGAGTGTGACATGTGCTGGGTGTTACACTGACTTGAAGGATAACTTGCGCCTGAGGGGGCATGTAACCCATTTGTCAGCATGCCCTCTCTAAAAAATGTGTTAGTATTGTTGTTGAGTGTGTTGTTACGTTAATAAGAGACATCTCCAAAATATATTCTTTTCCAGGATTCATACTTTACATTTACGTTGTTTATTAATTTCTTTGTAACTTTCACATTTTTTACTTTGTTTTTGTGTTAACATACTTCCATACTGTTATCTTTCTTTTCTTTTGATGTTTTGATTTTTATGCATTTTAAATATTGCGCCTTCAATTTTGTGACACATTGAATTCATTACAGTACAGTGATGCCGAAAAACAGTACAGTGATACTTAACAATACTGCTCTGCTGGAGTATGAATACACAAAGAAGTAATTTTCTGTGACTTTAAATACTAAGAAATGTTTTAAAATATAAAATAGTGTGGCGAAGCTCCAGCTGGTCATGTTTTACCTGGTCGATTGTCTTTGGGAGCCATCACCTCTTCCACACAGTCTGAAGGAAACCAGCCTGTGCGGCCTTTGGCTGTTCCCTCCCAGTATCCTCCCTCTCCTACACTTAACACTGAGACAGATGGACAGACAGATAGACAGATAACAGAGATAAAAGAATATAATGTAAGTGGGTAGTAAATCCATTGTCACAAGCTATTACTCTCACACCCTTTCCTTCAACCTTTATGTTTACTTTAAGCTACATTTTTATAATATCTCTGTATGATCCACTGAGAATGGCCGGGAACATGTATTGCTGGATGTGTCTGAGGGTTCTTTTAATTTGTCCTGTTTACAGTAGACTTTTCCCTCATGTACTGTACATCTTTTTCTTGCTATTTTCCACATCAGACTGTAATGTAGCTGCACTGGCGGACGTTAGACTTAATTAACATTTAGCTTATTATCTGTCCAAATAATATCTAGGACATTTTCTCATGAATCACTATTTGTAAATCTTGGCTCCATCTCACCTTTAACCCTGTCACCTTTGCTGAGGGAGAGTTCTCTGTCCCCACTGGCAGAGTGGGCACGAGTGGCCACATAAACCCGCCCTGGGACAGCGCTGTACATACGCTTCATCTGACCTCCCCCACTGCCCGCTGAGGTTGCACTACAGAAGGGAAGAGAAAGAGAGAGAGAGAGAGAGAGAGAGAGAGAGAGAGAGAGAGAGAGTTTACAAAACCAAGATAAGACTGTGTTGCACTCTGTAGAAGACAAGTGAGACAAAGTGAGGTGACATTCAGCTTGTCAGGCTACATCAGACAGTCAAGAGTTGAGTCATACTAAACAGTCATACTAGAAACAATACGCACTGCAATTTTGTATTTACTGTCATTCAGTACAAAATGCATTTAAGATATATAGGAAGTGCTATTAAATTGTGCACAATGCTACAATAGAAATTAAAGAACACATTATTTGTTATTATGCTGTATTGTATCTGACTTAAAATAGACTTAAATCAGCAAAGTCGCCCCCTGTGGGCCAAAAGAAAGATTGCAGGTTTAAAGGATTTCTATATTGTCTTTACTGCTCAGGCCTGGAGGCTATGTCCACTTCTTTTATATACTCTACACTTTAGTCCTTATTATTTTGTTAAGCATACTAAAATTCTAAACTAAGATGATGAACATGGTAAAAAACAATGCTTTATAAACCACTTGTTTGCATGTATTGCCACATAAAACTACCAGTTTGCCTGTGGAATTAGCAGAGAAATTGCACCACTATTAATTTCAGGCCCTGACTATCACATCTATTTCTGTTGCCTTGCAGGACAACAATGTCCACCCACAGCACACTTAAAATATTTGACATTCTTGCAGTTAATAATAGCATACAGAATGCAACTGGGACACAAATAGCAATTTTCCTGCATACACTGGTTATTTAATGACCCTCTTTAGTAGCTGGCCTGAAAGGACCTGGTCAGAATAAGAGCCCCCCACTCCCCTTCTCTTCATGCACACTGTGTATCTTCCCTGTATGGACTCCCTACCCCTGTCTGCCTCTTGGCTGCCTGTGCCGCTCCTCTGTGTCACTTTGGCCTCCTCTCCCTCTGGATGGGGAGCGAGTGCGAGTTCTGGGGCTGCTGGAGCTTCTCACGCCGATGGAGGCCCTGCGCTGGCCCTGCAGAAACATAACAAGTCCCATGTAGATTGAGCGTCAAAGCTGATCCTGTAACTTACTAGATGGAAAACACTGAGAAACAAATGTAAAGCTTAACAATAACATAGAGCAGCAGGTGAGCATCCACCTAATGGTCCTCAGTACCTGTACCGGGTTGGGATTGGTTGCAGCCTTGTTGGGCAGGGCCAGAGGGTCAGACTGGGTCATGGAGTTATCGCTGTTAGCGCGCAGGAGGGGGTGGGAATGAAGTGAGGGGAGAGGCAGGGTGTGGGCGCTCTCTTTTCGCTTGGGAACATACTTTGGTGATTCCAAAAAGGGCACTGAAGATGGGGGTGTGAGGATTACGGGTTAGGGTTCAGAGGGGACGAATAAGAAGGTGCAAAACGTGAGGAGGGGCAGTGAGGTTTGATGGGACATGATGAAATGGAGGAGAAATTAGGTAGATTGTTAGGGAAAAGAAGGGAGATTAAGAGGGCAAATACAAGATAGATAGAGGAAAGTGCAAAGAAAATCAGGTTTGGGGAACTGATTGTGAGACCTGACAGCCTCCTTACTTACCTACGTCAGAATCTTTGTGGTTTTTGATTATTTCCCCGAGTTCAAAGTGACCAGACATTATAGCTAACTGCAAAGACAAAACACAGGTTGTAAAGATTTGCAATTTTGTAATTACTACAGCTATTGTAATTAATTGTGCTGTCTCCTCGTTACTTTACTTACTTACTTTCCTTTTAGTTTGTGACAAACTGTTGATCATAACTACAACTGTGAATCCAAAAAAGTTTGGATGCAGTGAAATTCACAGATTTGCAAATCCTATGGAACCTACATTCAATTCAATACAGTACACAGACACAACATCAAGACTGAGAAACTTCTGATTCATTGTAAATATATACAATCAAGTTGAACAAAATATCAACTGATCATTTGCAAATGATTGTTTAATGAAGTTATACCTTTTATCAAAGGGAAATTGTGTACATAATAGCTTTGACCAACAGTTTTGT
>JAOWBC010000617.1:12096624-12117873 GCA_028566105.1 Hypoplectrus providencianus
GTCAATAAACACAATTTCGGCTATATACGGTTGCAGCTGTAGTAGTTAGTATGGTTAAGTAGCCACACTCGCTATGGTATCTTTATTATCAAGGATTAATAGTGAAGCATGACGTTCTAACAGTTAGTGAATGATGAATGCATGAGAATGTGCTGTGTGCAGAATGTGAATGCATTGCTTTTAAATAATTAATCATCTGCCACATTCATGGGAATAAGATGACTTATGCCTTACAGTATGTGCATGATTGGGATATTTGGGTCTATTTATTTTCATATCTCATTTTCTCTTTACCCCTGATGGAGGAGTGAGGATTGTATACTGGGGTAAATACCTCCCTTTTTTGTTTTTGTATTTTCTTTGATCTCTGCATGCATAATGCGTGATTTGCAGCATGATCCAGGAGAGAACGAACAAACTAGCTTACAGGGAAAGGCTCCTTTGCCTTTTACTATATGTCTGTGTGTGATACACCAGAGGCTCTCTGGCCTCAATGAAAAAATACCTTGACTGTATCCTGTGTATGTGGTATGCCTAACTAGATTTCACGGTGATTTGTGCACTGCCCACTTCCTCTTATTATTACATTTCCTTGCATTTCCACAGAAAGACCATCTCTTTTTGTCCCCATTTCTTAATAAAGTCTGGAGCCGGAGGACAGAGCTGACCGCAAGTAGGGCTTTAACAACAGGGCTGAGAGGTCTCAAAGAGACGTATGCATTCAAGCTATTGTTCCATTTCAGGGAACTGTAAGTAAAATTGCACAGCTCAGCACACTTTCATGTCCCCTCTGCCCCCCTTGAGCCCCCACCCCCCGACTAGGTTGGACTATTTGATAGTGTTGCCAACTCTATTGGCATGGCAACCAGTTCATTAGTGAAAGCAGGCACCCGTTGCCGTAGCAATGTCTTGGTGGTCCCTGGGAGGTAAACCACATGATGAGGATGTGTGTTGTGTGTGTGTGTGCACGTATATATGTGAGTTAGGCAATATATGTGTGTGTATATGCGTTATTATCTGAGTGTAATTGTGCAGTGTTGTGCATATATTTCCACAGAGTGTGTTTGTGTTTGTGTGTTTGTGTGTGTGTGTGTTTATTAAAGAAAGAGTGGCTAATCCCTCAGAGAGAAGTCTAATGTAATGTACATTGTATATTACTGTGACACTTCTTTCCCTATTGTTCTGTTTTACGCAATCAAGGATTTTCTGATCTGGCGGTACTTGTCTCAACTCAGGGGAGTTATTTGGACCTGCTTTGTGCAGTGTTATAGCGTTGGTGAATGCATATATCTTCCTCTTTGCTTATTCATTCCCCATCCCTCTCCTCAAAGCATTTATCTCCTACCCTCACTCTAACTAGCTCCTAATATTCACTCCTTCTCACTATATCCCTCCTAATTCAGCTCAATGTTGTTTCAGCTGCGAGGTTTGGGGAGCCGAGTGTTTGTCAGTGGTGTGCAGAGCTGGATATGTTGCCTGTGGCTCATGGAGACCTAAGAGCAACACAGATGCCTTCCATATATTCCTTTCTTTCCAGCGTCACTCACTTCCCCAGCTCTCCCCAAACTCATTAAAAACCTATTAGATAATTAGCAATTACTGTTATATTGAGGGCAGATTAGCTGACATGTAGAACAGTCGCCATGTTAAGGGAGATGGAAATGGAAAAAAAGGAAAATGTGGGAGGGGTTAGACTGTAGCACCCATTCTCACCTGGGTATGGCTTGTGTGGGCTGGCCAATTCTCACCTGCCGCTACCGTGCAGCAGTGAGTTCCTGCAAGTGTGAATTGCTACCAGCTTCAGTTTTGAAAACTAATTATGACCATATCTGACCCACGGAAGATGCCCACTTGGTGTTGTTTATGGAATATGTTGGCCATGGCAGGTTGCTCAAAACAAGTCAAGATTTGGCTTTTTCACTTGTTCCTTTTGGGATTCACTCCTGGGCTTGTGGGATGACTGGAATATAAATGCTTTGAAATAAATTATGTGCTTGTACATTCATGCCCACCATACATTGAGTCCCCATGGATGTCAGGTCAACAATGCAGATAAATTACTGTAATGAAGAAGAGTCTTTGCTGGGTCAGGTTAAACCACAGTGTTTTTCAAAGAGAGATATAATAAAATAATCCAAGTATCGTATTGAATTGATTTACTCTTACATCAAAGAGGACATCTGCTACTTTTTACTGATTCTGATGTTACATTTGAGCCCTTGCCAAACCAGTTCATACAAAGCTGACTGACTATGACTACAAGGGAGAGCTCTTTGTAGTAATCAGTGTCTAGTGCTTGTGGTCTCATTCTCAAACTGGCACACAGGTGGTGATATGAGAGCTTAATGGGGCAGAATTACCTGAATGTACTGTGCTGACATCTAATTGGGTTCTATGGATACCTACAAGTGGTCCCTTTACAGTCATGACCACTTTATGCAAACCCCTATGCAGTCTTGAAAAAAAAACATTTCGCATGCAATATTCATGCATGACTTTCAACAGTTGTATTTTAATATTTCTGCATAGTTGGGTCCCTAAAAAGTCTAAGGAACTGCATAAACTGGGTATAGAAAGCTTAGACTCTTCTAGAGCTTAATTTATTCATGTGAAATGATGTTGATCCCTATAGTAGTCATCAATGTGCAGGTAGGTTGATTTTAAAACTCGTTGTCACAATATAAAATGATCAATTGTAACCTCTAGAATTATTATAGCCTCATGAATTTTACAACCACAAACTAGAGAATATTCATCTTCAACAAAGAATGCCCAGTCCTCCCCCTTTACTTTTCACATATAAAAGATGTATTTTATTGCAACCTTTGTGATTGTAGACTCCTCGTGTATAGAATGTGTTGTAAACTTGTTGTACAATTTTAACAGTAAAGTTGTTGGGGAGAGTAATGGACGAAGTATGGTGGAAAATATAAGCTTACCTGCAGGCATACATTACATGCATGTGTTTGTGTAATTACTTTCATTGCCAGAGGGGGGACACAAAAGTTCCGCCATCCAGCTTGAAAGTTATTCATCTTTCCCTCTCTCTCTCACTGAGGCAGTAATACCAGAGAGAATTGGCTTGAACTACTTCCTCATTTGGAAAGACCTCCAGTCAGTGCCCTGTTTGCAAGTAAGACTTTTTACATTGATCATGAGACTTTTGAAGATTTGATTTTGACTGATCCTGACGGTTTACTCTTTTAAATGTTGCAGCTTAGACAGAAGGAATCGTACCTGTGCTATGTTATTTAGTTATCTGCCTTCACTTTTAGATGTACATAAGTTTCCAGTCAGGGGTCAAGAAGAAGCTGGGTTTGTTTTGAATGTGTAGGTGCCTTTGCTTCATTAAATGTTTGCACACTCCTGGGGCGTAGTGTTTTGATGGGAACATGCACCTACTGTTTGTTTGATGTCGGGGATTCCAATGCGGAACACCATCATGGTCAGGAAAGAGTCCTCCATAGGAGCCACTGTGGTCATACTGCGCTCCATTAGAGCTCGTCTTTTCTGCAGTGCATTCAGGCCTGCATGATGAGGCTGCTGATTGGCTGAGATGAGATGATGCTGTTGCTTATTGGCTGTCTGATGATTCAGCAGGGCTTGATTGGATATAAATGTGATACCCCGGTTGCCAAGGTTGCCTGGCCTCAGCGGCCGGTCCGTTCTCTGTCTCCCAACCACAATGGCTGCTGGTTTCATCACCTCACCGCCTTTCCCTTCCCAGGATTGTCGTCCTCCCGTCATTTCCTTCTCCTCGGGACCCTCTAACCCTCCATTCTCCGTGTCACGTCCATCTTCCCCTTCTCTGTTTTCTCCTCCCTGCTCCTCTTCCTCCTCCTCATCCTCCCCATCTTTGTCATCCTGACCGGGATAAAAGTGCTCGTTATTTCCCAGCATCCTTTGCTGTGCAGGGGTCACTGCAGAGAGGGCTGAGTGACATAGCTGTCATGGAGACAAAACATGGCTATCCCATGAGACTGGCTTCATCCTTAGAAACATGCTGTGGGAAACAGGCAGAGAAGGGAGTAAACTTTGGGTCATTTATCTCTTAACATTACATTGACAAAGTAAACTTAGCAAAAGTATGTAAAAAGACACGTGCAATAATAATAATAATAATAAAAGTAGCCCCCGGCAATGCTAATAAGTCCACATGTGTGAATGAGCACACAGCTGGTCCACATTTTCCATTTAGCCACTGGGAATGCATCGGGGAGTAGCAGGCTGATGAAAGACAGGCTATAAATAAACTCTGTGAATTTGCATCGCAGGTTCTTAGGAGAAGAGTGTGAGTTAGATGTGAAATGCAGCTTCTCTTGAGGTCAAGATCATTGCTTCTTTGTGGTAATAGAGCCGACCTGTGTCTGAGGCACAACCCAGGGCTAATAGCTAAATGTGAGCTCCTTAAAGGAAAATTCCACCCTGAGATACTCTGTTACACATAATCAGTCTTTGTGATGATGCTCCTGTGATTATTTTTAATAAGGTGTTGTGGTTGACCTCTCTGAATACTCACTGTCCCTCCACCTGCCTTGACCATGTCAAAAGGCTGAAGTGATGTGATAATATTCCCTTAATGCTTTGTGACAACCTCCAGAAACATGGCTGAACTTGTTGCATAAAGTTTAGTGCAGCTTTAACAGCTATAATAAGACCAATATGGCTGGAAGTATCCTCCAAACAAAACAGAATATGCTTTATTTGCACAAGCAAGGCTGCAAGGATTTTCAACTATAAATACAGGGCTGTGCATTGATTGCGGCTGCGTAGAAAGCCTTTGGCTGGGGAACTTGCCAATATTACGTACATGCTACAGTGATTTTTTTTTTTCAAAAACCCTCAAACAAACCCTCACCTGCAGTTGGTGAGAATTGTTTGATTATATACCCTATGTGTAAATAATTGAGGCCGTGTGTTTTCAGTTTACCTCTACTATATCTAGTATTCTCCTGTCTGTCTGCTGCAAACAGCTATAATAATAAAGCTATAATAATCCAAAATCTGTGTACATTTCTGGTCACAATTCTACTGAATGATCAGACAAGGAAGCTTGTTCCAAGAAGCAGCCTATCTGGATAATTTAATATCAGTCCAAGCTCCAGATTTAAGAGGCTTTTACTCAGCAAATGTATAAAGATAACTGTGAACCTACTTTCGAGTCAAATCTACTCATACTGGAAAATACTCAGTATGTTTTTGTTGACATAGTCCGAGAGTATGCTAAATTCAATTTAATTTGATATATGCAGTAAAAGTGCAGGAGTTTTTTCATCAGAGAAATCTGGTAAAGAGAAGAATGTGGAATCAAACAATAAAGTGAACCATAAAATGCAACTTGGATCACCAACAGCTATTTTAAAACATTTAAAAGTGTCTTAGGGTGGATTTTTGCTTTAACATTGTTTCATTGCTTCAGTGTCGTTCAGATTTGGCATACTGGCGCCTCCATATGTTCTGTCCTGGTTCTTTCTGTGGTGAAGTCTGGCTACAGGGGCTTTGCCATCATGCAGATCTGGACCATTGCCAACAGCCACTTAATGATGGTAAATGACGCAAGGAATCTCCCACTGTCTCATTGGCAGTTTGATGCTCTGAATACCATATGAGTTGGGAGTCTGAAATAGATGGGTATCAGGACAGATGGAACTCAATAAAATATCAGATGAAATAAGGACACATATCTAAACTCATTCAGTCAGAGATCACCAACATGCAGACACTTCAATGGATTTTTTGAAGTTGGGATGCATGAGGTAGTAATCCAAAGTCAGTGTTTTACAAACAGTAGATGGCGGTCTATACAGCCTCAGTCTCAGAAAGCAGACAGGAGTATTTGTATTGAAAGTAAGAAATGTATTATTGTGGACAAGGGCAGCAGCAAAACGCATTTTGGCCACCTATAAAAAAAGGGGCCCCAAAGTAGCAGTAGAGTTCTGCAAGGAAAAATTACTTATTTTGTGGCCTTGGCGAGAGCATAAATAAAGTTTAAAACGGTCAAAATATTTAAAGTCCAGAGTACAACTGATAAGAATTTTCTTAGGTTGGTCTTTATCAGGTCATTAAAATAAATTTTCTGCCCCCACCACAGCAATACATTGCCTAGCGCCTGTGCTGGTACTGCCTGCTTTTTCAAAGTGAAGTCATACCAATTACCATATACGAATACACTGACTATGGATAAGAACCTCATACAACCCCACTTCAACAAATCTGAATTATCACTTTAAAGACTCAATCAGTATAAAGGAAAATAAGTAGAAAACATGGTACTGATGAAGGTTAAAGGAGCATTGAGTGATCTATGACTTTTGACTTATCAACCTCTATTGGTGACCAAGGACATCGACAGGTGCCTGGCACAGCTTACAGTGGCCTGTAATTGACATAAATAATAATGTAGAAATGAAGAAGCTAGTCATAGCCAGAGATCCAACAGTAACATTTGATGAATTCTTGGAATACTCCCAGATTAAAAAAAATACTGTAACAAGAGGATGACTTTGTTATTATTATTACTGGCTTGAAAACTAAAAGAACACACTGGTTTGCCAACACTGGATCCACCTCTGATTGTTGTAAAGGTAGAAAACTGTATCGAGATGATATTGTGCTTTGTGAGGACAAAATATCTTTGCAATAACAGGAAGATGAAGAAAACATGAGCTTCTGGGCTGCACAGGTATGCTTTCCTAGATCTTGTAAAAATGTGAAAAGAAGAATTCGCCTAGGTACTGATCAGTATATCTACAAAAGCTGTATTGCAGGCATACACAATTATGTTGTTTTGTTTTTTTTATGAAATGAAACAATACACTTGGCAATCACTGCATCTTTTACTACACTTGAAATGGCATAATTATAAAGCCAGCTGGATGACCATATGGACGCAAAACAATCGGGCCTGGTTTGAATATGTCTCACTGACCATAAGGAAGTCTGCTAGTTGAGCATGTCTTGGCAGAAGAGTGATACCACAGAGGAAAGAGGACTGGCCATGCTCGATTCCCCAAGATGCTCTGAGAGTGACAGGGTGGGCCACTTCAACGCAAACACAATGTCTGTCAGAGCAACTGAACGAGGTTGGACAGCAAGAGGAGAAAACTGAAGGATGGTTCGAGGACAACTGTATCCACTTGAGTAAAAAATATCTTACCACTGCTATGCTACATTGATGGGAACATGGTGTGATAGATGAATAAACATATGTCTTAGAGAAAGTGTTTGGCTAGCCAACATGTATAAAACTTATTTTTCATTAGGGTATTTCAGCACTGGCAGTTAATTAAAGGGTCAATAGCCATAAAATAGCTTAGTGGTTGCCAATGTGAAAAGCACACAATGGGACCCTCCGATGGCTATTGTTGTATATAAGATTTACATGTTCAAATGGATCACACTTAGGCCGAAAACCTCTCTAATCAAAAGATGACAAAAAAAGAGGCGTGTTAACAATGCTAGCTTTTGGAGATTAACACTATCATTCAAGTACGGCACGAGGGAATAGACGAGGTTGATTTATGAACAAAGTCTCATCAAATATTGAACAACATTGAGTCTGTGCTAGGCAAGATAAGGAACTCGAAGGACAGGCTGAGAGTAGACGGGAGCCTAATAATTGGGATGTAAAAGCGAAAGGGGAATACACAAGAGAGAAAGACAGAGAGAGTTGTAGTTTGCATAAAGCAGAGTAATCAGATTGAGAGAAAAAAGGGGGGTGAGAGGACAGCCGTGACTGGAAGAGGAATGAGAGCGAGTGGAGAGCCGAGCCAAAATCAACAGTAACGTGGGGATGAAAACAGGATGAAAGGACAGATGGTCATGTTTAAAGTGCTGTTTAATTTCCCATTCTGATTGGCGACTCAAATGCAGAGACTGAAACACCATTCTCAGCTGGTACGACTTATTATAGACATGGCCATTTGTCTCGTCTTTGCCGTGCCCGTGATGTCACTCAACTCCTACGCTCTGCCACAACAATAGCTCAGACTTAGTTCCTTTTGCCGGCTGTCTGGCTCTCCTGTCCCTGTACTGGCCATCAGCTCTCCAACTAGTCTTGACTTTTCTTTCTCTTGGGGGAACAGTGGCAGTGGTGAGGAATGAATTTCTCACTCTTGACAGAAACAGTCTTTCTGCATGCCCTGTCAGAGACACTAAACTAATTTTTCACTGTCTTAAACGCAATCTCTTCTTTTTTTTAAAGCCACTTTCTGAACTGCTCTTCTTATTTGCTTGTTGGTATTTTTCCTGTACATTCTGAGATAAGAGGAAAATTATCAGGGCACCCAGTACCTTCTTTGTTAACTGCTTGTAATACCGGCATGGACTTCTGAGGCCTCCTTTTCTGCTTTACATGATTTCAAATAAGAGTCAATTCCTTATTTTTGCTGTGATGGCTAACTTTATTTGTGATGCTGACCATAGACAGATAATATCCAGAAAGCAGCCATTACCTTGTTTTGTGCAAGGTTTATGACTCAGGTATTTTGCTAATACCTATGTATTCTAATACCTACAGCTTTAATGCTAGAACATTGACATATATCAAGGTCATGTAGTCTAAGCTGTTGTGAGACAAAAACCTGAGCACTTTGCACTCTATAGCTGCAATCTGATGTGTGTGTCAGCCTCCTCGGCCCGTGTTTAAAGGCAGTGGGGTGGGCTGACATTGCCGACACCTGTTTGGGGAGTTTAAGACCACCAAACAACGCACTAAGGTGAGTCTACCCCAGTGGATAGGGACAGGGAGTGGACATATATGTACATATATATATCATTTTCTTTGACAGGGACCATGATTTCTTTTTGCACGCCAATGGAGCAATCAAAACAGAAAGAAGGAATTCGTACCAAAAATGTCAGCAAGCCTCACTGTAGCTTCGGATAAACCTTGGATTGTATTTTTAGACAAAGTCACGACTGGATTATGTCCCTCGTCTCATACATTGGAAGCACATTTGGAAAGGATCTCTGAGAGGCCTGTGTGGACAGGAGGACTGATGCAGAGACCAAAAAAGGTTCATATTGACACCTGAATACTGTTTTGGGCTTAACTTCAAAGAATCTAAACCTCCTTTGCTTTTTTTTCTGATCCTATAAGCCATATCTCAAAACTTGGAAGGACAGTTCAACAGTCATGCTATGAAGGGGTAGAAAACATGAATATCAGAGGATTTCAGAAGTTGGCGGGCATGTCTACCCATGGGAGACCCAAGAGAGCTGCTTGACTTTTGATGAGGAAAAAAAATACAGCAGCCTGACTTCTGATGATTAGAAGTCATGTGGATTGCTATAGATCTGGGCTGACATGCTTCCACAGTAAGGAAATGGAGTGAGAGTGAGATGAAGAATAAGAAACTGATTAATCATGTTGATGAGGACAGAGATGGATATCCTCCATGAGCACCTGGAAGGCTAAAATGGATGGATGAAGAGAGGGGTTACTGATATCTCTCATCTTGATTTGTCCTCGCCCTTTATAAGATATTTTCTGTGCATCTTGCTTTTTGCAAAGCACGGCAAAGTTGCTATAATGACTTTGGGGCTCATTTAGTTGCTGTAGTCCTTGGGGCTTTGTATGAGCAAAACATTATGCATTTTTCGGCCAATAAGTCAAACTCAAGTTTCCTGCGATGCAAATTATGCACAATGAAATATAATTTTGGATCTGCTCTCCAGATTTGAATGTCATTCCCAATTCATTATTGCATTAAATGATACATTATCATATGAATTAAGTTTGCTTTGATAACTGATGCAACACCATTGCCTCTGTGCTGCAGGGTTTTTCTCCCTCCTCTTGTGGCTTGTCTCAAATGAATTTTCAGTCCCAGCACAATGTACTATAACCACCTTATGGACAGTCAGTTCAACTCTTACTCATATTTTCTCTTTTTTGTCAATCCCTCTCTCCTTCTCTTCTTCTCACTCACTCTCTCCCTATGTAGGACAGAGCATGTGTATAGATATATTTTCAGTGTAACGGTCCCCGGAAAGTAGAATTGGAGATCATCCAAGGAACAGATTGTCCCACTTTTACGTCCTGCAAAAGTGGAGCGGCCAAGTTCTGTCCTCTATATCCCTCTCTTTCACTGGGTCTCCACCCTTCAGCCTTTTTCACACCATCCAGAACACTCTAAGCCTACTCCAACACAGGGTGGATGGGATGAGTCACTAAACTATGAGGAGAGGGTACTTGGTTTTATATGAATGGTGCATTTCGAGCCATTAGGTCTGTGGGTGGTGCTCTGACGTAGCAGTTTAAGGGGGAAGGACTTAGATGGGGTATGAATAAGAGGGCACCAAACTGTATAATGGCATCACTTAAGTTAACTTTTAAGCAAATTAAGCACTAAATGGTATTATGGAATCTTGTGGATTTGTATTCTGTTGCTTTCCTGCTATTTCAAGTGGTAAAATAAATATAAGCTTGATTAAATCTGATTAAATTCAAGTAATGGAGTCATCTTCCATGCACCCAAAGATTCTGAAATTTCTCTCAGCGGGGGAGGGAAAACTCTCCTATCCGACACAAACAGATGCCTGTTAGTCAATTCAATATCTGATGTTAATTGAGCAAAAAAAACGATAACCCTGCTAATCAGTAATTAAGTGGATGATTAAAAATAATTACTCCCAGCTCTCTCATTTCACAATAAACATCCTGCTCTTTTGATCTGTGCTCCAGCTTGATGCTCCCCATCAGAACCTCACCAAGGTCGATCTTTTTTAAGAAAAAGGGGCCATGGCTTACTTCATAGGTTATCTCGCCTCTCGCCTGATGTTCCAAACACGTGTGCATCCCAATTCACACATACCGCGCGCACACACACACACACACACAGTTTGACTCCTTAAGCTGCACTCAGACACATCTGTCCTGGAGAAATGGCGAGCAAAAAACAGCCAGACCAGTCAGCTTGAGCTTGGCTGGCGGTCTCGTGTAGATCAAAGTGGGCTATCTTTCCCCTCAGACTGGATATAATTGGGTCAGGTGGAGCGTGCGCTGAGGGCCTCGCTTGGGCTAAACTTGGCTGGATGGGCTGGGAGACCTCAATGCAGCACAGATTTAGGAGTGAACATCCCCTGCGCTATTTTTGAAACTTCTCCCCTTTTCCACAGACATTGTTTGCTAAAAAAAACATCTTTGTCCAACTAAACAGAAATCCCCAAAAATCAGAGTTTCTCAAATTTTACTTTTCTAGCCTGTGACCCCATTTTCAGGTCTGCACATTATTATGAACCAGAGTCTGAGAAAAGTATCAAATACTTTCAAGCTCTTCAGTGTTAATATAATATGACTGAAACCCACTTATTGTCTAGAACAACTTGATATTTCACATTTGTTATTTCAGGTTATAATTTCAGTTTAATAACTTAATCCATGTGGGCCAATATGTGAGACAGAATGTTCTTGTTACTGTTTTGTAATAAAGTCTTCCCTCCAGAAATGAATTAAATGGCAGTCAGTATCTTATAACCGTGTGATCTTAATTACATAAAAACAAATTATGCTGGCATGTCTAAAAGCAAAATACCTGATTTCATATAACACAATCTTTAATTTCACTCTCCACACATGACATGACAGAAAATGCATTAAAATGTCATGAAAACAGAGACTTCAAAGGCAACCGTGGAGCAGGTTGCCTTCTGGTTTGCACCAACAAAACAAGAAGGGAAGCGCAGATGCAGAGTGGAAACATTTCTTATAAAACAGATCATCTAACAAATCCTGGTATCAAGTATCTTTTTCAAGGCTTTCTACTTTTTTATACTTGTCCCAGAACTCCTAACTAAAGACTTCAGGCCTCAAATACAATGAAAGCAGACACACAGAGATGAGCGCAGGATTTAGGCTTTAGGGTGGATTTTATGGCAGATAAACAGCCACAAATTGACTGTCCACTAGTGACAGTTTCACTTACCTTCACTTACGTCCATTGACATAAAGGTAATACTGAGAGACAAAAGTCAACAGGATACTAATAAATGCTGTTAGACATGGCTGACAAAGTGAGGACCATGTCGATGCCTGTCAGGCTCCATTACAGTTCATCCACCCACCATGTAATGTGGTGTAATTGGCCCTCCAGACAGAGACCCTTTATTCTTAACTTTATACTTTACTTATGGTTATTACACTGCTTTAATGGTTATTTTAAAAGCCCATACTAAACCAGAAATGTCTGTATTACTGAACCAAGGGGGTGAGAGAAAGAGTGACTAAATCCCTGAATCCTCTGCCATGTGAGTGCATTTTCATAGAAACCAAGGAAGGACAGGAAACAAGAAAAAAATTCAGCTCCCTTTTTGTGAAACTTTCATTCTTTAACCTGCTCTGACTGTAATCAGATCTACACTACCTTGTTCCTAATCTAAATTTAGCCAAAAATCACCAGCTAAAAGGCCAGCTGACCATGTTGGCTGAGAAGAGACTGCTCACAACATTTACATGTATAAAATATTCCATTTTACCCAGAGTCAGAAAATGTCAATATTCACACTATGAGGTTCGCATGGCTAATCAGGGCTTTAAACTTACTTTAAGGAGTTTCCGGGCTGGCAACCAGACATTAGCTTTTGGTTGCAGAAAGCTCTGATAACAAAACTAATCTCTGTTTACATGGAGCAAAGCATACATTCATACACTTTTTCCAAAGTTAACCATAAGGAGGACTTATTTGACTGTGCAAGCCAAACCTTGGCATGACTTGCACATATCAAAATTTTTTCTAATATATACTATTAAATCTGAATTAGTCATTTTAGAAAACATAAATTATATTGATATTTCACACAAAATGTTGGAATACCTAAATGAAACATATTCGTTTTTAGATAAAATGTCTGAATATTGGTCATATTTGGAAAAATTGTGGAATATCCGTGAGCAGGTAAAGATTGAGGAGATAAGATCATTACACTAAAGCTAAAATTCTATGATCACTGACTTGTGCTCTCAGCTCTGTCATCATGTGATGTATTACTCCTGTTTTTGTCTTAATTTAGACTCTGTCCCATTTTAAGAGCTGCCATGTGTGTAGTAGTGTTTGCTGATAAAGCCCCTGTAATCATTGCATCTAAAATGCAGTTGTTGCTTTCTGAACCATCTGTGCGAGAATTAACTTGTTGTGCTAGGAAATAGTAAAAAGCTAGAGCTATTTCGGTTCTTCATAATGGTGGATGTGTTGCATTTGCTTGCTCCTGTTTTCATGGCTTACGGCAATCCTCCAGATCTTTCCCCTGGGGGAAATCTCCCTGTACGTAATAATGAAAAGCCTGCAGAGTCAGGGGAAACAGCTCTTCTTTTGCATTCCATCTTAATGAGCACAACAATGAGACTGTCGGTTCCACAAATAACAATTAGAAGTACATTAAAAATCATATGAGATGATAATTTTTATTTACCCACGTAATGACTGCTCAAGGTTATTTGACGGAGACACTTTATATGTCAGACAGAAGGTGGTTTGTGGCAGTTCTTTGCACAGATTTTGCAGTGTGTGTATAAGAAGCAAATTAATGTGTGTGTATGCATTTGAATGTGCACATGTGTGTTGTGTTTTTTTAATCGCACCAAACAGCTGTAGCCCAGTTTATTACTCCTATGGGACTGATTTAAGGAACATTTTGTTGTTGGTTTTGCATTTCTGCTTCACATATACAGTAGCAGCTTGCAGCTAATAGTATCTAACTGTATTCCTCCACGGCAGTGAGCCGTCACTGAACATATTCTCTCAGTATGTCTGTCTTTCGTCCTACACTGTCTTCAAACCAAACCCTTGGAGTATTACTGGACCATATAGCGCTGTCACGTCTGCTACAATGACCAGCCTGTGTATCGACTCCTGCTCCTCCTGCAGAGATCGGAGAGGACGGAACAGGACCGGGCAGGAGAGAACAACATGAGACAGGACAGGATGGAGTGGATATAAGTAGGCAGTGGTGGTGGAAATTTTCAGAATCACAGAGAGAGGCAAACATCTCCACTGACACGTCAAGCTTTCTGCACAATTCAGTGTATTTCATGTCTTTCATCTTCCACTCAATTGTTTCATAATCACACAGTTTTTTGGCATTACCCACACATTATGTATAATCACTCAGTCCCGCTCTGGCACTGAAAACGTCAGCTGATGTTCTTTGTCCTATTATGATCAATTGTTCTGTGTTTCTTGGGAAGCCATTAATCTTGGTGTGCTCACTCTGCTTTAAATTGCCTTGTTTATTCTCCTACCTTCCCCGATGAACTCCCTCAGGTGCCCCTCGCCAATAGAAAAATAGGGTTTAAAAAGCAGTATTGCTTGTTGTGCATTACACCGTGCGGGGCAGCTCTTAAGAGGCTGTGCAGACTCAATTATTTTACATCTATAGGATGAAAGTGGACAGAGCTGGAATACACCTCTGTGGCTACGTGTGTGTGTGTGTATGTGTGTGAGAGAGTCAGTTCTCTGGGGTCCTTAGGGGGTTTCCACCTTTCCACCAGCTGACACCAGAAATGCTGCAAGCAGGTAACGACTTTGACAAGTCGCAGCTCAAGAAGTGTGTGAGATGTGGGTGTTGATGAGCTCTCATTTCATTCTGCTAAATGTAATACAATGCTGTGAGTGTCTGGATGGTATTAATAAAGCTATTACGTAAATGTAGGCTTTACATAAGCACAAAAATTTACATTTCTATCTGCTTATTCCCAAATTGATTTCTACCTTATGTTCTCTGCATGAATTATTCTCCCATTAATTTTGTGCATGTATCACTGTGAAACAACGGGTCATAACCTACTTTGTAACTGTGGGGGAGCGGTTGTAAAATACTGCAATGTACAATTCTCATTCATAATGAACAGAAAGTAATCTACATGAAACAGGGGTCTTAACTAGTCCCAAGGGATTCAATTATGGCCATAGAGCTGGATGCAGCATGAAAGGCTCATTTAGAGAAATGAACTTTTCCACCATCACTGCCCACTGTGTCCAGTAGAAAAGCCTGGAAGCGATGTTTTTTGTTAGAATGTCACCCCAATGTGTCTTTTCGTAATTTAATTTCAATGATTCATTTTAATTGCAAGCATTCACATTCTAAGGCTTCATTACACCTTCCTTGTGCTTATATGCAACACATTAGAGCGCTCGCACTGATCAGTCTTAAAGCTGTTCTAGAGTGATTTGTGCAGTTATTATAGAGTTTTCATTTGACGGAGCTGTGATCTTTGTCATTCTTTCTCTGTCCCAGTTTGCTCTTCCTGCCCACCTACATAAAACATGGGAATCAGACCTCTTGGGACCTGTACCCCCCTCTCTCTGTCACAATTACAGCAGCACCCACTTATTTCTGTAAAGCTCTGTGACTTTCACCTTGCTGTGAAAGATAATTTCTACTTTCTTTGTGTGCCCAATGCTTTTAAATGTTGTTTTTCCAGTTTATATATCTAACACACATTTTCAGTCCTCTATCATCACTTTATTCTATGATTTTCTTTTTGTATTTTAAACACTTCACATGAGTTGGACTGTGAGATAGACACAGCAGTTGTTCTTATTCAGGCTTTTCATTTCCAACCAATAATGCCACTATGAATAAACACTGAAAAGTAAATACCTTTTAGAGTGCAGTTCAGGCTGGGTTGCTCCTCGTTGTATCCGCAGTGACCTCCTTGATAAACCACAGAGAGAGTAAAAAAGAAAGGGGGCCGGGATTAGAAAACGGGAGATCCAATTGATAAAATATAGATGAGGTAAAAACAAGAAAAAGTGGTTTGCTTTTTCTTATGCAAAATCACATTTTCATGCCTTCTAGTCTAAAATGTGCATCGGTGTGTGCCGGTCTGAGCCACTGTATTGTGCAGCCTCTCTTTCTTTCACACACACTTTCACCTACTCTGTGCCCCAGTATAGCCGTCTCCCTCTCTCTCTGTTACACACACATTCGTGCACTCTCTCTCTCTCTCTCTCCAGCATGGCGTACTCTCTCTCTCTTACTTCAGCTGTTAGATTGATCTCTCTCCTTCGTTCTCTCTTTGTACTTCCACTGTGTGCCGACGCTCCTCCATCCATCTGTCAGTTCCTCTCTCTCCTTTTTTTTTTCTTTTTGCACCCAAGTGCTCTCCTATTCAATTATCCCCAATTTTCTTGGTTAGGCTCTCTCACTCTGTCTTTTCGGTCTGTCCACATTCCATCCTCTCCTCCCTCTCTCGCTCATTATTTCAGTCACTCCATCAATCAAACGCACTCACGATCGTCCCATGATATGATTCCCTCCCCTTTGTCTTTCCCTGTCTCACATGTACTGTGGATGGATTCAGGCCACCTCTTTGTCCCTCTTGTGTCTTTGAAGCAGAGAGGTCCTCATAAAAAAAGAAAAAAAAGAAGAAGAACTGCTTTTACCTTGCTGACTGTTTCCATTCATAAAATGTGGCTTTAATACCCATGCAGTAAAAATAAAATATGATGACAGATACTGCACCTATATGTTGTGTTATATTTCTTGTGGTTAGGGTTAGGGTTAAGCAGGTGGCAGCCCCATGGGTCTGACTAACTTGGTGGAATGACTTTCCGTAATTTCCTTTTTTTTTTTTTTTTTCAAGAGAGACTATTCTGTTTATACAAAATTAGAAAAACGTATTTTCTCGGTTACCCCTCGTGCTATCTTTCCATGCAGACATGTCTGGTTTTATTAAGTGAGGTTTTAAATCCTTGCTGCTGGGATTTCTGTCCAAATCCCAGTGCAGTGGAGCTGAATAGTATTTTGTTTGTTATGCTCACCAGATTGAAAAATTACATTTGAAGGACTCGGCAGCTACGTAAATGATGTCCTGTTTATTCCTGGATGGTGCATAGAACTCACCTACTTCTCTTAGTGCTTTGGTCAAACAGACCCTTAATAAGCATAAACACATAAACCTAGTCAGAGGGCTAGATAAAACACCAATATTCCCTAACATATTAGATATCCATTCAGAATAACACTGGTTAACCCACTGAGGCTAACCTGACGCACCAGATGGTTTGTTACACAGAACCATCTGAGAAGGCATCATTGGAAACTGTTTACACTTTCAAAAAAGACTTGGCAGGCGACTGGAAGAACCATCTGTCCATCACCATTTATCGCGGGCTAACTTTAACCAATCAGATCAATGGGCTCAGCAAAGGCAGTTGGTAAATCAAACTCGCACAGAAGCCAGTGATGACAGTGAAAACAGAGTGAAAAAAATCTTTTCCATTGGGAAAAAGCCTTCAGTCCAATTCTTTGCTCTTTCTTCAACGCAGAAACATTGATCTAAGTGATGCTTTTGCAGCATCTGCCCAGCAGAGGATTCAGCAGTGCAACCATTTTACATATATAAAAAAGGTCACAAGGAGGTGGGTTCCCTTTCCATGGGGGAAAGTCTTTACGGAGATGGTTTAAGATATTTTTCAACAAGCACTTTGGTCGATACAAACTGACCCACCAGTCCAATGTTGACTAAAGTTTGCAGAGATGATGCTTTGGGGCAGTGTGACGCAATAAATACAATGAATGAACTATAGCCAGTCCAGTTCTGAAACATACGCTACAAGTGTTAAATGTTGCAAGAGGCTGAAGGAGCGGCTGCATCATTATCAATATACAGTATAACCGCAATGTCCTTGGTTCAACTAAGTTTATGTAATAATTCTCAGTGAATAGCATTTATGCAGTTGGAGTGTTTGAGTGATAACTGTCCTTATGCTTGCTTTAGTTGCTTTTAGAGCCCATCAAACAGAAGGATGAGGACAGAGGAAAGTGAGCTGGGCTGAAATACATTAATGCACAAAATAGTACACTCTGTACACTGTGAATGCTGCCATATCCCGCCTCTTAAGGTCGGCGTGACACCTGCATTGTAACCCTTGATAAGAGCTCTAGTGGGTGCTCTCCTTTAATGGTGCACCACTCCATGTCGTGCATTCAGCACACTTTCAGCCTACCCCGGTGCTTCCGCTGCCCTTGCTGCCCAACGTCCTTATTCAGAGAATGAGAAACTAGCTTTCCTCCTGCTTCCTGTGTGAATGCCTCTCATGCCAAAGGCAAGGAGAGAAAAGTGGGTCACGGGCAGATGGACCAAACAGTTGTAAGAATATGCTGGCTAGGTTTTTATTTATTTTTCTGTCTGTATTAGTGCAGTACAAGAGTCAGGATGGAAAACACAAAACAAAATCAGAAAAGAGATGAGAGTAGAGGGCAAGATGAGAGAAAATTATTGATTCCTGAAATCGAAGCTGTGAAGTAAGCAAGTTTTAGCTTTAAAAGTGCTGCCTTGAAACAAAACCCCGTCAGTAAGAAAACAGATGAATGTATATTAATGTATATATATATATATAACGATAATACCATGTTAGGAATAACTCCTGTGAAATAATGAGTTCATACAAAATCACAATCTAAACACAGCAACTCAGTCTTAAGATTATACGTTTGTTTTTTTTTTAATGTACATTTACATTTCATATGATGCAAAATGAAAAAGCTGCTTAATGTACACACACAGTCATCGACTCACTGGCTCAAAGCTGCAGAGGCCTCATTCATGAATTATTTTCTCACAGAAAACCAGTGCAGTGCTGGACTCTGGTGGCCATTTCTAGGAACTGAAACAGAAACCTCAAAGTATTGTGAAATTTAAAAAAAAAAAAGAACAGTTCTTAGAATGTTTCTAAATTTCCGAAATGTCTCAACATCTGATGTTTTCTTTTTAATTTTTTAAACAGTTCATGGAAAGTAGTTGCTCAAAATGTGTTTTGAAACATTCAAACTGGTTTCATCTTCCTCTTATTAAATCTAAGAGTCACTGTAATGCAAACAAAAGGAATAAAACTAGAAACAGCTCTACAGGACACTTTATGAAAAAAATTATCCTTTATATTTTTATACGCTGGTGTTGCTTGCTACGGCAATTTGACAATGTCCCCACTGCACAAAACGAAACCTTTTTTGGATTCTGAGAAAAAAAAGACAAAAACGGAAACAGAAACAACACATTTGTTTGTCATGGGTCACACTATGCCAGTGTGTCATATTGCCTAGTCACATCTCCACACAGTTTTTTTCTGTTTCTGTGTCTTGTTTAAGTAGTTTAATGCAACAGCTTTTAAGTGCATTAGTTAAAACATGTTTTCTTCTTTCACTCACTAGAAAAGCAGAAGTTGCTGACTCATTTAGGTGTCTTCATTTCCAGAAATCGGCATTATCGCCTTTAACACCTAATACCCACAGTGTCCTGAAATGGTCTGCACATTAAGAACTGCTGACAAAGTGCTAGATAGTTATGTCCAATTCAGAGTTGTGAGGGTTACATGCTATTTTTAAACCTGATTCTGGTGCCTGTAGTCCAGACTGGTTCACAGCATATCTTATGTGTTCATCCATTAATAGCAGCTGTCAAATGTTAGTGATGATTGCAACACAATTTTAAAACTAAATTATATTTCCTTTTCTTCATGTAGCCTCAGAGGCTCGCTGTCTGTTTGATTCACAGGCCACTTTTGTGCTTTGGTGTCAATAACCACCAACACCTCAGCCCATGTGGTTTCTGCTTTGCATCTATGTTAGAACTTAAACATATAATCTCATAACACTGCCAGGAGAGTGTCTCTTTATTTGGCAGAGGTGTTTATTTAGAAATAAAAGCCATTGACTGTAATGTCACTGACTTAATCTTAATCCTTAATACCACTTAAAAACTTCTTTCTAAATGCTGTGTTTCTGCGTAAAAAAGAATTCAACCATTTATTATTTTTGATTGACTTTAGGAACCAATCTTTGTCCCACTTTAAATCTTGCTGCTTTTTATCTGGGGTTAACAGTTCGGGTAACAGTTTTTGTTTAATAAAGTAATAATGTCAATTTGTCTGCAGAGGTCGCTGCAGACAAATTGAATTAAATAATTTAAAGATACCTCTATTTGCCATAATCCTGAACACACGAGTAGTTCAGATCTTTGTGAGGCTTTTTTTAGGACAATGGGGTCTGTGAACTTCCATCAACTTTCAAATCACTTATTATTATGATAATCAATATTACTTCAGAGCCTTGCTACCAGCCTTGTTTACTGAGGTACTAAACATAGCTCTAGCTTTTTTCTTCTTCTTCTTCACACCTTGTCCTTTAATGCAGCTGATGCTGCAAAAGTTAAGCATTTGTATGTATTGCCATTCATAGCTGTAATAAAGCATTGACTGACCTCTGTAAAGGTTTATGGGAGGCTATGAATACATTACTAATCTACTGCATTTACATCTAGTTTTTCCCTGTTCTTTTGTGATCTTCTATTCTTTGAAGTCAGTGTTTCTCTTTTATCTCTGCCTCTCCTAATAATGTGCTTTTGTGCTTAGGTTGCTGTGCATTGCATGACATATTTTCTAGTGTAAAGTGCTGTGGTTTTTTTCTCTTCCTTCCTCTGCCACAATGTGAAACATACTAGTTGTTGAGTTCTGTGAAGATGAGGTTTGGTTTAACATTTGAAACATAGATGGGGAGGCTAACTGTACGTAGGTACTGAACAATGCAATAAATCTATTTTGCCATTGTGTCGTCTTGGCTCAGCCCCAATGACAACTTCCTCTAAGTGACTCAAAAGAGTCAGATAGCGTTTGGTCATTTCTCAGCATTCCAGTCATTGTGTTGTTTCACTTGTCCGTGTCAGTCTGGCAGGGCCATGACAGGAATAAAACATCTGCTGCTCCTGGCAGGTAAGAGCAATCAGTAAAATATGGACCAGGATTTTTTCCTTTTGTTGTTTGTATTATATGCATATTGTGTGGAACAACACATTTCTCAAAATAACTATTTATGCATTCATGCATCTGAGTCAGGACGACTTTAGTGTGTTAACACGATATTACAAATTACGAGTCAAGCAAATTATAATTAAAAACTGATATGCAGCATGGAAATTAAAAAAGAAAAAAGTCTGCCGTGATTATGCGCACTGCAACCTCAACTTGGTCAAGTGTTCAGGAGACCGTTCATATTTCTATCTTCAGTCAGAAACTAATTTTTACAATTACTAAAGATTACATATGAATGCATGGTAAGGATAAAGCCTTAGAAAGAGTCACTGCATTTGTCCATCTTGGTGACAGAAGCAATTAATCAAAAATGCAACTAAGTCCGATTTTTGAGAGGAAACAGACAGACACAAACATGTTTGAAATCCAGCTGAATTTTCTGTGATGAATATAATATATTATATTGAACAACTGTGAACATTTCGCTTACATAAAAAAT
>JAOWBC010000617.1:12121230-12137805 GCA_028566105.1 Hypoplectrus providencianus
ATAGAATCCTGTTTTTTAATATATATGTAGATATATATTAGACAGTGACAGAAAGAATGGAAGGGGTGACAGAGGGGAAGACATGCGGCAAAGAGACCGCGGGTCGGACTCGACCAAATACTACAGAACTGTGTGTGCCCGTGCAACTTTATATCTATGTAAAAAAAGGTTTTAGTACTATAAGTAAATACATTATTATGTTTCTAAAATTGATTGACAAAAAATACTGTAGAGAGCAAGATTTTTTAAAAGTGAATTCAGTTTCGGCTTTTG
This sequence comes from Hypoplectrus providencianus, assembly GCA_028566105.1. Classification (NCBI taxonomy): domain Eukaryota; kingdom Metazoa; phylum Chordata; class Actinopteri; order Perciformes; family Serranidae; genus Hypoplectrus; species Hypoplectrus providencianus. Next base: position 12,121,504 of record JAOWBC010000617.1, read on the forward strand.
AAGTTCTCTTAGTGTACACAGTATAAACATTTATTTTTCATATATATATATATATATATATATATATATATATATTGTCATTGTAAAATATATTGAAATGATTATAATGTGATTTCTTGTGAGGATCTGAACCAAATCCTTATTTTAAAAGTCTGCTGAATATGGTTTCTAGGCCAGGACGTCTCTGCTGCACCACAATACCTCATTTCGAATGGAAATTCTACTCGTCTCTTGCTTTTTAGAAATATTGCACCTCCTGCGGCTGGTTATTGCTCTAGTCCACATTGTGATTATGATAAATAAAATAATACAAATAATTATTATGCAGTCCGATTAAAGACTAACATTTGTACTAATTATTTTACAGTCTTCGTGCTTCTGGCAAGATGTCAGCAAAAACCACAAGGTATTCAGCATTCACACATTTATAAAAGGTGGCACCCCTGCACCTATACTTCTTAGGGTGTAAAATATTAATAGGTGCCAACAGTAACCACGTACAGCAGCCCTGTGTGGTTTCTTATAATAACATACCCAAATCATTTACTGAATGTCTTTCTTGTCTCCTGCCTCCTTAGTTGCTATGTCACCCAGTCTCCAGCAGATCTTCTCTGGGGACGTACTTTTCCTGACTTGTGGGAACCACTTAGGTGAGAGTGGAGTGAAATGGTACTTCAACGACATGGAACAAATGCTAACGAATAGAATCTGGCGCATAGGGGTCGCTGCACCCAAGCACTCAGGATCTTATCAATGTGAAAGCAATGGGCAAAAGAGCGACATTTTTACCATCAGCGTCCTGGGTAAATCTGCCACCTTATGAAAATATAGTTCTACCTTCCAAACATTTAATTGGAGAAAGACAATCCATTAACAATTGCATAAATCACATGTTTATCATTCAGATTATGTTCCCAGTGCATCACTCACCATTAGGACAGGCCAGCCTGTGGTGCAGAGGGAAGGTGCAGTTATCCTAAGGCTTGAAAATGAGGACGGTCTGCAGGGATGGAACTGCTGGGTCTATATGGGAGGAACAACAGACATGATTGAGTTGGATGCAAACAATGAAAGTGTGAGCTGGTCCTTTCAAACCCATAGACTGAAATTCCCTGAGAACATTTTCTGGTGTAATGATACTGAACAACGCAGTAACCAAATCATAGTTAGGAGCTCAGGTAAGTCTGTTGTTATTATAATGCTCTGTTATTAAACACAGTCAGGATGAAATCTGCATGTAAACAGGAATGTTAGCTGTATATTCACTTTCATTGAACATGTGCAGCCTTACAGGAATATTATCTTTTGAGGAACAAGATCAAAAAATTATATATTTTGTGTAAACGTAGGAAGTATAATATTATTAACATAGTATATTGGCTTCAGAAATGTTATATTATATTTACTCATTTAACGATAGGGGTAAAATCTAATCCAACCTAATCTTTTTCTTTCAGATAAGACTGTATCACTGGAAATGTATCCTCTGCCTGCTGTAGTTGGGGAAAGTCTAAATCTGAGGTGCCTCGCCTGGGGCACAGATCAGATCAGTCGCACTGTCTTCTATAAAGACAACACAGTGTTGGTGCAAAGTGCCAGCCCTACATACAAAATCTCTAAGGTGAATGAATCCACAATGGGTAAATATCGGTGTAATGCCACCTTCACATACAGGGGACGCACTGCCGGGCCCCCCTACCAAGTGACCTCTGATGATCAAGAAGTGTTTGTCCAAGGTAAGTAAATCTTAACAACACTATGTGACTCATTACAAACGTGGTTGTTCTGAATTAACTTTCTTGTGTGATACTTTATGCTGTACATACATACATATTTTTTCTCCAGAAAACATTTTTAAGAGTCTGTCCTTTTTTTCAGTGCCTCCTATGAAAGCAGTCCTCTCAGCAAACACTAGGATGTCGTGCTCATGTCCACTCTGTCCCAGTGACAGCTCCTATCGTTGGTACCAGATGAGTGACAGAGACAGTCACCAGTGGACACTTTTAGATTCCACCCACGAATTCATGATTCCAGAACAAAGCGGTATTTATGGATGTAGAGCGGTGTGGAAGACTGGGCGGTCTTTAATCAGCAACAGTTACTACCGTGAGTTCCTGCTTTTAGTCCTGCTAATGGACCTTGACATAGCAATACGACTTCAGAGTAGTAAACTCATCACAGATGTAAAATTTATCTTATGACCAACTTTAAGCTTGGAGATTTTAAATTCTTAACAGAAACTTGGCACACTGTCACAATTTCTTACAAAAAGAGGAATGTGTGGTTTGAAAGATGAAAGCATTCATTAGGCACAGAAGGTTTAACGAAACACACTATAGGGATGCATCATCATGAGTATTTTTGGCCCGCTGGACCTATATTATTTGTCAAAAATAAAAAAGAAAGTATTTTTTTAAATAGCAAATATGCTAATGAAAATGTATTTATTATGAAGTGTCACAGGTTCAAAGTCCAAGGATTCAATTTCTGTGTCTGTTTCAGATAAACCTCCGATCAAGATCATTTTATTAGGTGTGGTCACCTCTCTAGCAATACTCATTTTAGCAGCTGTGGTTATTTATTTATGGCATTCAAAGAGACAGAAAAGCACAGGTAAGTAACTTCCAGTTGTTTTCAACTCTTTGAAGCACACTAAAGAATTCACATGGCTCACATTTTGTTCTTTTAGGACCAATTTACGAGGATATGCCACTGAGGTCACGAGACAAAGATGATGATGGATATGAGCCAATCCAAAAAGGTGCTAAAAGGGAGGCTGAGTATGACACGCTTCACCCAGAAGAACCAGGCAGAAATACCAGAGATGGTCAATATGAAGCACTGAGGAAAGAGAGAATGACAGAGGGGGTGTACCACACCCTCGGGATGGAGGGGACCACTGGAGGAGAGGGAGGGTATGAAGCCTTGAAGAAAGAGGGAAAGAAAGAGGAGGTGTACCACACCCTAGGGATGGAGGGAGCAGTTGGAGGAGAGGGAGGGTATGAAGCCTTGAGGAAAGAGGGAAAGAAAGACGGGGTTTACCACACCCTAGGGATGGAGGGAGCAGTTGGAGGAGAGGGAGGGTATGAAGCCTTGAGGAAAGAGGGAAAGAAAGAGGAGGTGTACCACACCCTGGGAATGGAGGGTGCAGGTGGAGGTGAATGAGGATATGAAGCAGTAGGGGAGAAGGAGAAAGCCCAAAAATTATGAGAAAGTGAATATAAAGGAGGGAGGGTAAGGCAGAAGGACAAAAGACTGGAGCCATAACAGGACAGCTAGGTCTCAAACCATTCTATTGCTTTAGAAAAAATTGCTATTCCTTCAAATCGTAGAAGTAAGCTGATGTCTCGGTCACACTAATTGAACAAACAAAGTGCCGAACTGGAGTAACTATAATATATGAAAGTGTTGTTAAAGAATATAGATTTGTATACTATACTTTAGACAGTAAAGAGAGATGAAAGCCAAATGTGAGGTTGTGAGATTAACCGTGTGATCTGTAGAGAGAAAAACTTTACAACATGATGCATCACTCAAAAAGAGCCAGACTGCCAAATAACACAAGATTCTTTGTGAAGCTTAGGGCAGCTACTACTAAAGCTGTTGCCATTCTTTTCTTAGCCGTTAATCATATTTATGTGGAATTTTCTGAAAAATGTAAATTGCCAAGTCTGAAAAACAGATAATTATTCACATTATTCACAACAGTGGGTCGAAAACACCAACATCTGTATCAACTCTCAGCCTGTCTATTTTTTTTTCTTTCAAACAAGGCATTACTAATGTGTGAAGTTTGATCTAACTCTGAAAATATGGGAAAGGTGTGAACATTTTTCTTCAAGCAAAATGCTAATTTCTGTCTCCTTGTAAAGTCATATCCTGTCATGTTTATTAAGGGAAAATAGTTTCATATTTTGACTATTGTGTCAAAAAAATGTATTTGCATTGTGATGTTTTACATATTTGCGCAAATAATAAAGGTATCATATTGCATGGGTTTTTGCTTTTGCATAAAATAACTTCTTATTACTGTTTGAATGCCGATCAGATATTTGCTTTATTTGCACTATGTTGTAAATGCAGTACTTTAAGAGACAGCGTCATTCCTTTTGTATTTTATGTGCTGAAATAAAACTATTTTGATCAAATTTGTTGTGTTTTGTACAATCACTTGGCTACTGTCTAACTTCACCCAATTAATGCCAATGAAAGTTTAAGAGTCAGAATAAATACAAGCCGTAACTCTGAATGTTTGTGTCAGGTCAATACAAGAACTAGTTTGTTTTTTTGTTTTTTTTTAAATAAAAGAATAGGCACTGCCAGTTTAAACTGTGAGAAAACAGTTGATGCATTTAAACACACTTCTTCACTCATCAGTTTGAGCAGTCTTAGCAGCATACTTATAAATTTGGTTTAATTTATAAGTATGTGAAATCATTTTAAATTGACCCTATCTTGTTGTTAAATCTTGACCTGAAAAGTAAGTAAAGGTTTTAGCCAATGTAGTGCAAAGTACAAAGTACAATATTTGCTCCTAAATTGTAATAAAGGGGAAGTAAAACGTAACGTGAGTAAATGTACTTAGTTACATTGCACCACTGTGTAAGTGGTCGTTTATGTCCACTGACTTTTTTAACTACAAATACTGGATAATATCGTTTTCTGGGAATAAAGTTTGAAAATGTTGTGGTATAACATTCACTCACCTTTGAATGCAGCAGGTATAGAGCCACTTGTGTTTCAGACTGAGCCCGTTGCAACTGTTGTTTGTAGCATTGTTTGCTAGCTGGCTTTAGCCGTAGCCTCCATCTGTCAGTCTTCCTCACTCTGTCTATCCACCTATCTGCCTCAAAACCTGTCGATATTTTGACCACAGTAGTTTATCTGATGCTTCGACGTGTTTTCACAAGATTTTTTTGTGTGACAACAGTAGGAGGAAGTATTGACGTATTTACCGCAGAAATTTAACCGACGTGACATAAGCTTAATTCAAAACGGTCAACTTTTTATGTCACGCGATATGACGTTGGATAATATTTATTCGTGGCAATTCCATATAAACGGTTACAGGTGAGTGATGAAGTTTACTATCTTAAGTAGCCTAAAGCTTGTTTCAAGTCGGTTGGAGTATTTTTCAATTTATACGTTTTACTTTGATCAAAGAAAAGGTTTTTAAAAGTACGAAGCAGCGTTAAAAATGTTAACTTTTTCCCCAGGTTACCATTTCTTTCTTGAAATTACCAAATAGATTAATATGACCTCTTTGAATAGCTTTTGAACTCATAACTTTACATAAAGTTGAAATATTAACTAGTTCATGGTGTGGTTACCTTCCGGGTCTCTCCAGGAGGCCTCTGTGAGGGTTGTGTTCCCTGCCAAGTCAAAGTTCATGTCAAGTAGTGGTTTTCAGAATGGACTTCAGCTAGGACATTGGGCCTTCCACATTCACTTCCACAGGCAGCACCTGGATCAAATTGATATCATTTAGTCTCTTCAGCTGTAACTTAGCAGGTGATCTCACAACCATTTGCCCGGTCGTTCAGAAGTTGAATTGTTGTGTGTTGTGGTCAGATTTGGGCCCAACAGGCTTTACCTCTAGCTTGTAGAAAGTAGAACTAATAGCTCCTGGATTTAAGTTAATGAGTATGTGCAGAACCCTTTGACTACATGTCAAGCTAATCAACAGGAAACACAAAACCCCACTGGTGTTTTAAAATCTGTGGTTGTCACTTCCTGATTGGGCGATGACTGCAATGATCAGTCTTCAGGTGATGAGGCGGAGCCTTAATGAGGTTAACCAACCGTGAAGCGTGTCAAAGAACTGGACTTACATCCAGGTAACTACTCTTTTCTCACTGGCAGATGGATGCAGGATAATCCCATTGATTGTTGAGACCAGACCAGGACAGTACAGGTGAATCCCTGAGCCTCTGGGCATTTACTGGCTGAGGAAAACTGGTGAGTCCCTCGTTCTGGTGCCATCAAAATCTATTTTCTTCTTCATTTCCATGCTCTACTTTATCCTAGTGATCAATAAACTGTCTAGAGAGGAGTACAGCATTATGGGTAACATGAAACCACTGTATCCAAAGGTTTACCGACCTGCATTATCAGGGCCTGAATCATGCATGAAGCAGAGGAAAGTTGGCTCAATCAAGACAGAACAGATGCTAGAATGACAGTTTAAAAAAGCAAACTAAAAAGCTATCACTCAGCTCTAATCATTTTATTTTAGCAAGATAGTTTATAAACCACCTAATATGAAACATAAAAAATAGAGTCATGCTTAAGAGTAAACTGCCTATTAATAATGACTAATAGCTGTAATTATTGTACAGGAATTCTCACCTCTAGGTTTTATTATACAATATTTCCACATGATTTTTACATACAATTTGAGTTTACAGTCCAGAACAAAACATTAAACAGGATCTTAATAAAAATTAGGAAAACAGTAAAAATCCTAACATTTAATATTAAATCTATCAATGAAACAGTATTTGCCAAATTGGAACCATTTCATGATCTAACACACGGATATTTTTCAATCTTAAACCTTCATTTTGGGGCTAGCTTGATACGTTACAACATCTACTAACAAAAGTTAAACACATTTCTCATGTACAGTGAAATTCCTTTTTTTTTCATTATAAGCTTTCTATTTTGAATTGGTCTTTATTTGATAATCATTTTAAATTATCTTCAGTTTGCTGCACTATAAAAGAAGTTGCAAAGAGGAATAATGAAGGTCCACCTTTAACTGAGGTCATCTCAGATCTATGTGATGGTTCTGGGGGACTCTACATTTTTAGACTGTGACATATGCTAACAGGCACCACATTACAGCCTCAGCTCAGTGTTTTTGTGCCTTGCCACTGACAACTGACCGCTGTTGTATACAGATCGTAAAATGCTTTTCATTAATTGCCTGAACTCTGAACTTTAACATAATAGCATAACCTCAATGAAGCATATATTAGAGGTAAAGCATGTTGAACACAATTCCAATGCTGGATTTTGAAGCAAAGAGACTATATGAGATAAAAGGCTTTCTAAGCTACCCTGTATAATGACATTCCTTCTAGTCCTATCCGAGGCATTTTTATTCCCCAGTTTGTCAGCAGGCAGACAGGTTTGAGGCCTAGTACATAAAACATTTTTGCATGAGGAAATAAAAATGCTGCATCTAAAACTACCAGTATTGGCTATATAAACTTCACAGAAAGCTGTGTGCAGTTATATTTGCAGGTGCTCAATTATTTTCTCAGTGGATGTGTAAACCAATACTACTAGCAAAATATTTTGTTGTATTGGCACAAGTAACATGCTTTTCTTAAAAGTGTGCTCATTAAGGACAAAATTTAAGATTGTTTTCAGGAGAAAAGCTTTCATAACATTGTGTGAAAACCTTGTAGCCCCAGTTTTGGTGATTTATTGTTTCTTAGGGGCATACTCTGTATCCTGTGGGCTGTGAGAGTTCTACAACTTATTTTGAAACTTTTTAATAACCAATTAAATTCAATAGGTTCACACCCAACAACAGAAGTGTGCTTGTGACCAGTGTGTGCCCAAAGATGCGTAATGATTCCCATATATGTGAGAAGGAATACAAATAAAATCCTGTCAGATAATATAGAAATGTCTACAATTATTACAGAGAATAAACATCAAAGAAAGCCACACCAGGCCTAAAACACGACCCTCCTCCGAGAGATTGCAGGGAGGGTGATGAGTCCTAAAACACTCTTGTCTGTCACACAAGGTACACAATTGCACACACAAACACACATTTTACATTTACTAATGTCTTCACCTCCATTGTGGAGTCTCTTTGAATTCAGTTCAGTTTTGATAATACAGTCAGGCCTGCTGAAAATGGTCCCCTTCTGCATTTTAAATCCACACTTTGAAGGTTCTTCATGCCGTCAGGTGAAATCCACACTGTTGATGTACTGTTTCTGCCTCGCCAAGCGCAGAAGAGCTGCTGGTTTTATGTTAACTCTCGATCACCCTCAACTCCATAAAGGTAATTATTGGTTCCTGCTGGTTGGACATACTCCTCAGTTTTGTCCCAGTCTGAGACCCAGCCTCCTCCCCCTCCTCCTCCTCCTCCTGTGCCTCCGTTGGGATCCGCTCCCTGGTCCATGGCTCCATAGCCTCCGCCGCCACTCGTGCGATACAGCTCCTCTGTTTCATTTGCAAGCTCATCCTCATCCAGGATGCCGCATTTCTCATCACTCAGTTGCTCCGGCTCCGCCCAAGGTTGCTTCTCTCCAGATGCAAATAAGCCTACAGCCCGGAGACATGATCAATCCATGAGTCATAGAGTATTTGTTTTGTTTATTATTAAGAGTCAATATACAGATGATATCATGAAAGTGCACATATTGTTGCAAACGTGTCTGACCAAATGCTCTGGATATTGTGTGTGGAAATGGAAATTAAGAGAGAAATATACACACCATAGAATATAACACCTCCATAATGAACGAGCGAGGCGATAAGAAACACCCCCTGCCATTCCTCACGTGTCTATCAAAGGAGGATGAGAGAAAAAAAAGAAGGAAGAGAGATTATAAGCTTGAAAACAAATGTGAAGTGCAACACAAGAAATCAAACCAACTTAATGTTCAATTAATATGTGTATTGTGGTTGGGACCTCTAGTCACTTGAGCAACTTTTAGTGCAACTCAAATTGATATTAGTCCCTATGAGTGATACATTTCTCTCTACGTGACTATTGTACATGCAAAATTGCAAAAGTGAAACAAGTCTTTCAAGAAAGAAAGAAAGAAGGAAGTGATAACTCTGCTGGTTTAGAAACATTTTTAATGACCAAAGTCAGTTGACTGCAACATGCACGTTGCCATGCATGCAATAATTCATGGCTATTAAAAACAAAACAACAAAAAAAAACAGTGCATATTCAGACAATCAATACTAGATGCTTTACAGGAGAACATGTAGAGCCAGAGAAACAGAGTCTGCACACCAGATAATGCTCCTATTAACTTAAACTTATTTATGTTTTGCAGAAATATACTCAGTCATCAAAATCAGGAAGTTATTTGTTTCATTGTGCATTTTTACAACATGAGTTCTCACCTTATGCTTCGTCATGGCACCAACTATAAGAGGGCAAACCATACCAGACAGAGTGCCCACACCGTTGGAGATGCCCATGAGGATACTAGCATAGCGGGGTGCAATGTCTAGGTGGTTCACGTTGAAACCTTATAAAGAACAAATAGAACAATATTAGCAATAAATGATTGGAAATAATATTATATTCATAAGATTTTTCATAATTGTGGCCTCATGGTCTAAAGGAAAAAGGTCATCCATAAAAAAAAAAAAACGCTGCTTTAGTAGTGCTGGACAGTAAGAATAAATGAAACACAGTTTCACCTGAAATGGCAAAGCCAGAAAAACCCACAGCCAGAACCAGGAATGAAATGGCAACACCTTTCGTATGAGAGAAACCCACCACCAGCAGCAGGGTTGCCTCCATCCCAAAGCCTGATCAAGACAAGCAAAACAGAAAAGAAACAATGAGTTTAATAGGATTATGAAAAACAAACACTCAGTTTCAATGAAAGATGCCTGTTTAAGTCAACGTAAGGCCATTTTTCTAGGCCATCAACCGAGCAGTCACCATAAGTTTCCCCTGTGCTGCTCAGAAAGCGAACCACAATTTGATACGTACACTGTATGCTTCTCCATTTCACTTTGCTATTGATTTCTGTCTGATGTTTAACAATAACCACAGAGGCAGGACTTCTGCTTTACAGTGAGTCATCATTTCCCTGATGCTGCAAACGTTTTCTCCCTACAGCTGACTAAATACTGTAGTTAACCCCATAATAAGACAATGTGCAGCTTTTTATTTGTTTTTTGTTTTTAGATTCAAGAGACTGAACCAGCCGCCTGATTAAAAATAGGTCGCTTAGAAAAAGGTCTAATAATATCCAGTGATGGCTTCAAAATGACATTTTACATCAGACTTTGCTACAGAGAAAGAGCTCTTGTTATGAGCACAGCAGGGCAGCGGCGTGTGCATTTTCTTGTGTACTGCATCTATGAGCTCCCTTTTCTGCAGTTTTAATTGTGCATTTTATTCATTTTCACCCTTCTTACCTCCACAGTTCATTAGTTTCCTGACATTGGTGGTGGTCATGATGTGGTTGGAGCGCAGATAGTCAGCAATCTGCCCACCAATGGGCACAATGATGGTCATGACGAGGTGGGGAAGTGCAGAAACTATGCCCACCTAGGGAGAGATGAGAGAGAAATAAAAAGTATTTTGATTTAACAGAACTAACTCTTCTGAAGATGGCTTGTGTTCACTGAAATAAAAGTGCAAAGCAGACCTTTTATGACCTTGAGCTTTTCTGCAAACCCATGTAATTGTATGCATAAACAGTTTTGTTACTAGTGAAGTGTACTTAGGTCTGGGTATTGCTTAAAAATGTATTTTATCAGAACCAATAGCATTACTGTTAAAGTGATACAAATCCTGTTAGAATTAGTTTTTTAGAAAGTTTCAGCTCTACTCATTCTATTCAGAGGTCTACAGCCTGTGTCTCTCACCACAAAATGATGTTGCTTTATAAGGAAGTTTATTTGTAAGGAAAGCAGAGTTTCTGTCTTTAGCTTAGATGTCATGCATATTACTGTCATACTTAGCACATACGTAACTTCTCGTTCATTCTGGTGCATGTGAGATTAATCCACTCTGTCCGTGACATTGAACTCTGTAATGCTGTACCATTTAGCTCCTTTCATAACAGCAGAATGCATTTAACGACAACTCTTGGTGATCTCGACTCTGTCAGTTAACCACACCAAATAAGCATCATATCACATACCAATAGAGTACTTCATGTGATGCCCTTTTTTCTACTCTATTGTATTATGTAATTACATTTTGTAAGGGCAGAACAGGATGTAACATATCTAAACTTCCAAACATTTTGGTGGCATCTCAACATATCTGTTTCTTTGTAGATTTGGGTACAAAAAGGATTCAATGCAGGTATCATTTTACTGGAGAAGCTGCAATACTACTTTGGATATCAGTACTGTAACCCGCCCTAAACACATGTGGTTTCTGGTACCTTGCTAATCTCGAACCCGAACACCTCCTCGAAGTACGCAGGCTGGCTGATGAGGAGCAAGTAGAAAGTCCAGCTTCTGCAGAAATTAGCCACAATGATGGCGTACACAGGCATGGATGTAAAGAAGGCCCTCCATGGTGTGTTGAATTTCTGTGACACAGGCAAAGTGTTACATATCGCTTTGATTTTGTGAAAAAAAAACAAAGTTTGCTTAATTGTGCTTAGTGCTTAGAAAAAAAACTGTGAGCAAATCTCATGATGGAAAAACAATTGCATGAATGCAGAGGTCATCACTGATCTGTCTGTGTTCCTTTCATTCTCAGAATGATTATTCTGCTGTTCTATTATTAGAAACGGCTCATGATAAAGTTGTTGCCTTCAGAAGCTCCACCCCAGCTAACTTCCTTATCACACTTACATTTCTCTTCTTATTTCCATATCTAATGTACTTGTTAGATCTACATGCAGTCTCATCTTGTTAACATTTTACAGAAAGAAAAATAAAATACTACCAGCATGGTAATAGTGTGAACTCTCACACATTCAAATGAGTGAAATGTAAATCACAAGGCAGTCCCCATTAGTAAGCATAACAAGAGGAGTGTTGAGTGATACAGGGCTGGAAATGTAGCTGAGATGTCTACTCCACGTACTGACCGATATAGAACTTTGGGCCGAGTCGCCAATGCTTTCCTCAATATATTTTCTCTCCTCATCAGTGATGGTGGGATGGGCTGCTGGACTTTCATAAGATACCAGGAACCAGAAGCAATACCACATGACCCCAAATGTTCCTGGAGGGAGAAAGGCAGGCGAGGGGTAATGTAAGTGTCAGAACAGGAAAGAAAGGTAAAAAAGAACAAGCTGCAAAGGAGACACCCTGATTGTAGCTGCTGCCTCTGTTCGGACTGGGAATAAATGTTGAATGTGCACACACTATAGGTGAAAGGGTTTTTTACTTGTGGTGTTAGTTATGGTGCTGGCCTTTTTCAGTCTTCTTGTCCTTTCAGTTTTAGTATATGTCAGAATCTACAGCAGCATTACTTTACATACGTCTGCTGCTGATCATTGGTAGAAAGCTATCATGTTTAATATGGCAACAAATTATCACTTTTTGTTTTTCTGCTTATTCTGACCCATGATCATTTTGCCCAGCACAAGATACGTCACATTGACTGGGCCATAAAGAAAAGTCTGGACAGATGACGGTCTCATTTACATATGGAGCATTGCAAATATGACGAAGCAAGACGGGCAGAGTTTAAAATGCAATTTTATCAAGATGTAGTATCTCCCTATTACATGCATACTGCATGTAGCATACTTTGTAAGGGCAGCTGCAGTTTGTACCAAATGTAAAAAGAAAGAGGAGTGAATTATAAAGTCTTATCAATGTGCTTTCCTTTTGCACCTAAAGGTCAGAGGCCTCTTACCATAGACGTAGAAGACTGATGACCAGCCTGAGTACTGGACTAGGATTCCAGCTAATGGCATGGCAATCACAGCACCAGCATAAGAGCCTAAAAAAACAGAGAAACATTGTCTTAAGGGCGGCAACTAACAGTTATTTTCATTTTCACTAAATCTGCCACTTATCTTGTCACTTATGGAGCCAACAAATGTTGGTTCCGGAGGGAGCGTCCTTAGTGAGAACAAAGCCGTCAATCAGAGGAATAAAACATTATTTTCGGACTGTTTCATGGTGGCTACGTTGTGGAACATCCGTACAACCGTTAAATCAACAACAGGAAGGGAGGGACGGAGAGAAGGAGCTGGAGAGCGTCTGTATGGTTTAAAGCTGGCTGGGGGTTAAACACCCACGTAGCCTAAACTCACTTTGTTGATGCCCAAAAATGTCCCGCACACAGAATAAAAGTTAAGAAGTAGAAAGTGCAGGCAGAGGAAAGACCTTAGTGGATGCATCGTTACATATTTATAGAGGGTCCTAAATAATTGAATGACTGATTGAATGAATGATGAATTTTTGTATTAGTCTACAGTATAGACATTTTTACGAGGCACATCCTGCAGATCGTGCCTTTAAATACTAAGAGTGATAAAGGACTCACCACAAAAGGCTGTTGTGGCCAGACGACTTCTTTCAAGGGGTGGTGCCCATTTTGCCCAAATGCCATGACAGGCTGGATATGAGACCCCCTACAGGACAGAGGACAAATTACACTGTAATGCATAATATAAATAAAAGTAAATAGCAAGCTCTATTGTTATCAATTTCTTGTGTTTGTGGGAAACTACAACAAGCACCTCCACAAGTCCTTGAAATATCCTGACAATGATAACACAGCCGAAGTGCATCCGTGCTGCTGTAGGGATGAGCATATTCAGGAAAGACGTGGCCACTATAGCGAAGCCAAACACTCTGGAAGAGGAAAGTAGGGAAACATTCAGTCTGGATAGAAGAATGCACATTTTGCCTTGTATGCCAGAAATATTGGATTTACAGACCTGTTTGCTGCAAACTTTTGACAGATGAACCCTCCTGGGATCTGGGTTACGATGTAGCCCCAGAAGAAGGACCCATGGATCATTCCCACTGTTTCTGGGTCCCAGTCAAACTGCGCTTTCTGTTGTTATGTACAAGGAGACAAAAAAGATCAATCTACACATATACCTAAATTACATTTTATCTAATTTATACTGTGGTGATAATCTACCCACCACCACTGAACAGCTGAAGAAAGAAGATTTAAAACAATAGGGTGGTTGTGATTGATTACTGGTCCTCCACGGCTCATGATTGACTGCTGACTTATCAATATTCCTTCACATCACTTAGCGCTGTCAAGCTTTTAACTCTGATGACTATAAAGTTGACTGACAGACTCTAAGATGACACAATTATAATTGTAGTAGTGGCAAAAGTAATAACGGTTAAGGATCTTTTTTTCATCAAGTAGTGCCACACCTAATATAACTTTCCCGGCATGTGTTTGATTCTGAGATTTAAAGGAAGTGCAAAGACATGTCCCTCTTCAGTTTCTGTCAAGTTTAATGACTTGGTAATTTAGATCTCGGCTCTCTGTCCATGCTGCAGAACTATGTGCAGATAAAAGCTGTTTTCACTGCTGGTTCTCTCTAAATTGCACATATACAGCGATATGAATGTGACACATGAACCACAGCCTGTTTGACTTAGCCTTTATGATTGTCACTGCCACAATGGGTTAAAGCTCTGAGACTTTAAACTTTAGAAGTGCTGTTGTCAAGAGGCCAATCTCAAACAATAAACACTTCACTGGTCACTTATCTTATAGTGGATATACAGAAACATTACAATACGCTGTTGTGGATTTCCCACCGCCACTCACCACTATGACCTCCTTGTTGTCTCTGAAGATGGTGTGGCTGTTGACCATGCTGACGATGGCTACGCCTAAGTTACACCGGATCCCAAAGGAAATGCAGAAGCCGATGCCAGAGAGGATGGCGATGATGTAGCGCCTGGGCAGGCCGAAGCACGTGCAGTCCACAATGGGCAGCTCCTTTTCCTCCACCATCTCAGGACGGCCCTCCGCTGACAGCTCAATGGTCTCGCCATTTTCCTGCTTCTTCTCAAGAGCTCTATGGAGAAAGTGTGGGAAAATCCAAAGGGAGTAAGTGGAAAATATTGTAGTCGGTGTCCTGTTTGCTTATTCATTTCACTTACACAATTTTTGAAGTGTTTAGTGCCAAGAAATTATCCTTTCAACATATCAGTTATTAAGCCCTCAAAAAGATTTAACTTCACGTTTAGATTTTTCTCTATTGAGGATTATCTTAAGAGCAGTTTGTGAGCCAGACGCTGTTTTCCAAACTCTGGCTGCATCAGTGGAAACAGATCCTGTTCTGAGGGGCTTGTAGACTGACAGCTTGGCTTGATAAAAGATGTTCAGACAGTCTTACTGGCTGTCAACATGACGGGAAACTCTAAACAACAGACAGTCAGCACAGTTATCTGTCAGCCTGTCTACACTGGCGCTCGCTGTCATCACTGACTTGTTCTCTCTCAAGGTGTTAATATACTGGCTGTTTCTTTATTGCAGTCATTTATTTCCTGACAAAATTGTCCAACAGTGAGAGTAAAACACTTGTCCATGCTTTTCCTCTCATAACCACTCTACTCTGTTTATGCTCCTTCTTTCTATATGCCTTGCTGAGAAACCCTGGGAAGCCATGACCTCTGCCAGCCGCAGTCTAACAGGCATCAAATATGTATCTAAACTCAGCGGATCATCTATAAAACATGACATATGCAATGCTGAGTTCAGAGTCGAGCACTGCAGGTCCAAATGATGGAGCACAGAGCCCCTGTTATATCAATGCTCTGTTTATGAAAAGGTGCTTAGGTTTTCATACGTACATGTGAAAATAAAAAGCAAATGACGCTAATGCCGATGCCGGCCATATGTAATTTGCAACCACTGTCGAGCGAGTATTACAGTCCACTGCAGCTTTTAGCCAAAACACAACAACACCCAACAGTGCAGAGCATGAATAATGCTCGGGTTGGGGGATGGGAGTGTATTTTATAGGCTAGTTTGTTTTGCATCTGGTTGTGCAGGACTGAAAATCGGACTGTGATCCTGAGCTACAATGAAACCATATTTAGGTGTGTTATGTTTCTTAATCTCCTGAGCTATCACAGTGCACCATTTAATTTACATTATATTAATATATGTAATCACACAAATGTTTACATGTTCTTTAGGGAAACACACTCAAATTTAAACAATGTTAATGATGCAGTGTGTGTGCAATTTGTTTCTGTTTGGCAATTTGCCGTAATGGCCAAAGTCTAAACCGCAGTCCCCCACAAGACCCCATGACAAAAACAACTTCTAGTAAAATGGATAAATGGACTCAGTGTCAGTGTTTTTGACCAAGTATGAGCCAAAGGCAAGGAGGAAATATATAACTCTACATAACTATGTGCTGTTTCTATTGGTTTGAATAGGCCGCCATGTTCAGATATCTCACCTGTTGTTTAATGCATCAGTGTGGTAACTGTGGTTTCTGTGATTAAAGTGAATCTCCTCTGCATCATGGCACAGATGTTAAGCAAGACCAAACAGACATCACCACCACTTACTGCTCTATTAAGACACTAGCTGTGTGTGTGTGTGTGTGTGTGTGTGTGTGTGTGTGTGTGTGTGTGTGTGTGTGTGTGTCTGTGTGTGTGTGTGTG
>JAOWBC010000617.1:12170147-12180176 GCA_028566105.1 Hypoplectrus providencianus
AGGCAGCTGTGGACGTCTCTGGGTCCCAACTGGACGCTGCCCCGGTCAGTATCTACAATCGATGGATGCGCCAGTGACATTTCTTAAAGGTCTCATATTGTAAAAAGGTGCTATAAGATTATTAAATTCTGGGTATTTTGCATGTGCACTCTTTGATCCTGTGCATCTTCACTGCAGCTGGAGGGTGACTGTAAAGGCTCTGTAATGTCACTTTCTATATAAATCACAACATACAGACGACCTACAGTTTGTTTAAAGGCAGTTTCTCGATACAAGTTGTTGCATTTATCTTTAGTTTTGATTGTGATACAAGACAAAATGTATACAGCTCCTGGATCTGATTTATAACTTTAAATAATATTTTTGTTTTGTTGGAAATCAGCATTCATGAGCATCAATATAAGATATTAGTCATTCCCCAGCTGTTTTCCACATTTTCATTTTCTTAAGAACGAACTACAAAAAAGGCAAAACCCAAAACAAAAAGAGAAATAAATACAATAAAAATAAAACACATAGTAATATAATAACAATAGCAATAGATGGGTTCTCATTAAAAAACCTTGACAAAATTAATGAAAATTGGATGCATCAGATCGACTTTGTTGGTGTCCAGAGAGGTAACTTTATTTTGATAACTTTAATTAAAGGCATGAAAATCTTTTTAGAATATGTGATCTTTAAAAAGGTTAAATGTGAATATATGCATGGCAGAACTGTAAGCTGCTGGCAGCCTTAAACTAAAAATGTAAGCATTGGTTTAAACTGCATTGTAAACTGTAAAGTGCAGCGAGGACCAGTGCAGTGACTGTGTGCTCTCTCAGCTCTCAGCTCAGAGGGCCCGTCGCTCCCTACACGCCTGTGTTCTTGGACGGTTGGAAGCCGGAAGCCACGAGGGCAGACGGGCAGGTTTGGGAGGATCCGGTCGAGTCACAGCACAAACATGAAGCCCTCCGAGTAAAACAAGAGGTATGAAATACCTGCACGGGACATGAGTAAGACGCAGAGTAACCCTAAACCTCTCTGAATGTGTACAAGTAAAACACAGAGGTTGAACCTGATAACAGACACACCATAACACGCAAATATCAAGCACAATAAACAGGAGAGCTGCACCTCAGAGCTGCTGGAGTTCACCTCACAGTTCTGTCACATTTGCTGTTGAATGCACCCAGAATCCAAGCAATTATATATTCAAGTATCCAGTATATTTTGACTATTACTATTACCCCTTTAGCTTCTCCATTGATTAATTTTATGCAGCAACATTTCTTCTTACTGTTTTCTTTCTTCAAGGCTTAAATGATTGATTACGTTATTTTTTTTGTTGTCACTAAAACGCAGAATAATGCACATTAGAATAATTTACTTTGACACTTTTTACCATGTCTATGTTGTATGTATGACATGAACCTCTACTAGAACAATAAGCCATAACATCATAAAATCATGCTTAATGTTTGAATTATTTTTTAACATAATTAAGCCATTCTAAACATTTTTTTACTTCATCTTACTTAGCTAAGAATGTTACATCCTGTTACTAGCAGGACTATAAACCAGTATAAACCAGTCCAGGTATCAGGACTAATACTTGGCCAACATGTTTCCCTGACGGTTCAAGTTGTGGATGAGTAACTTAACGGGTATTTACACAGAGTCACTCAAAGAGAAAAGTACTGACCAGGGAAACAAGGATACATAAAACCACTATGAGAAGACAAACCGCTCACCATGGCTATAAAAAGGGGAGAAGTAACTACAAAGAGACACATAGAGACGAAAAACAACCACAAGGAGGCAAAAGAAGAACCGGAGACAAAAAACCAAAAACAAATACAGAGAAAGACAAGCAATAATAAAAGATGCTAATTGCTAATTGCTTCTATGTATACATATATATAAAAAAATACACAAAACAATTACTAAGAGGTGCAAATAGACACAATATCGCTCACATTAGCTCTGTAAATAAACAAAAATGGCTGCAGGTAGACACAGAAAGACAAAAACATCAACAGAGATAACTACTAAAGAGGCAAAACAACCACAGAAAAAAAGACAAGAAGGCAAAAACAAATACAAGGTAATACAAAAAACTAAAAGATTACTACACAGTTTGTACATCAAATGCAAAAACATCTTTAAAACTCATTAAAGTGAAACCTTCTGTTGCTGTCAGGTTGTTTTTGAGACTTTTGATTTCATCATTTATATCATCCTGTGCTCTGTGTCATGATGCTCTCCGGTCTCTCTTTGCCAGCAGCAGCAGCAACAGCCGAGTGGTCCTCCAGACATCCACGTCAGTGATGAAACGTAAGTGATCTGTAAGAAGCCAGCAGGTCGTCTGCTGCCGTATCCGCTCTGACCCCATGATAACAGCGTCCGTCTCCTTTTTCCCCTCAGAGACAGCAGCTCACTGTCACCGGAGCCGGAGAGACTCTACAGCTGCACCTACGACTTCATCGCCAGGAACAGCAGCGAGCTTTCAGTGCAGCAGGGGGAGACGCTCGAGGTAAGGATGTCAAGCCGTGTCCATGGTGCGTTCAGGAACACGTTATGAAGCCCTGACTGACAGACACTCCTCCGTCTGACAGGTAGTTGAGTCATCCAAGCGCTGGTGGAAGGTCCGTAATCGGTTCAACCAGATTGGGTTTGTTCCCTTCAACATCCTGGAACCTTTAACTCACATAGACAGCCCCGTCACCACCAAGCCCCCCAGTGTAAGACACACACACACACACACACACACACACACACACACACACACACACACACACACACACACACACATAAATCACACAAGCCTCAGAGGTTTGCTCTCACCTGTACATACCTGAGTGAATTCCAACGTGATTTTTTCTCCCCGCGCCTCATTCCTACAGGCTCCAGCTCCGCCTCCACTCGCCAAGACTTTCTCTGCAGTACCACCCAGCCCTCCGGCTCCACCCCAGGCCCCCACCCACTCCCCCCAGCGCCCACGCAGCTTACCGCCGTACAGCCATCACATAGCAGCTGCAGAGGACCCAGATAATAAAGGTACAAAGCTGTATGTCTGTGTAGAAGCTGTGGGTGTGAGCATACATGCTGTTTTTAGTTAGTTTGAATAAAGGGAGGTCAAATGAAACAAACTGCCTCCTTAAGTCATCCACATCCTAAAGCCTCCATTGATTATGTTGTATCTTTACAGTCATGATGGTGAATGACGAGCTGCTCCAGAGGCTGACCAATGGAAAGAGCAATCTAAACAAACCTCTGGTGATCCCTCGCTCCTCAGAGACCTCTGTGCCCCTGGACTACCACTCTCCTCCAGAGGAGGTGGCCGAGTGGCTCCGAGGGAAAGGCTTCAGTGAACCGTGAGTGGCATCACGATCAATGACTAAGAACCTGATTCACCATGTGCTGTTTACACACTGGGAGTGCTCCCTGTTTAATGCTGTTTGATCATAAAAAGTCAACAGCAATGACCCCCTTTAAAGGTACTATGTGGACTTTTTATGAAATCCTCATAATTAATAAGGTTAACAAGCATGTTGTTTGCAAATTACTTAATCAGCGAGTGTTAGAAAGCAACCAATGCTAGACCTATGCTGCATGGAGCCGATCATGCTTGGTTCTCAAATGCATCTTGGGGGCGGCCCAATGCCACACCTGTTAGACCACAGGCATGAAAAACATGGCACATACACCTTTAAACATGAAAACAGCTTCAAAGGAAGTGAATAAAAGGAGAATTTCAATTGTTTATGTTCTGTTACTCAGGACGGTGTCATGTTTGGGAGTGCTGACAGGAGCGCAGCTCTTCTCCCTCAATAAGGAGGAGCTCCGAGCCGTTATTCCAGATGAGGGCGCCAGAGTGTACAGCCAGCTCACTGTGCAGAAAGCACTGCTCGAGGTCAGTCAAAGCACAATGCCTTATGTCCCCTTTTTTTGTTTTAAAAAAGGCATTAAGTAATTCTATGTGGCCATAATCAAGCAAGTCTTATTTCTTGGAGATATCTCAGAAGCACATCAAGTTCCAAACCAAAAACCTTAGTTCACATAATTTCTTCCACTTCTTCCAATTTTTAACAACAATTGAACCATAAGGTATTTGGGAAATATGCTGTTTGAGAACTGATTCTATATTCAGTCCATATAAGTTTGTAATTTTTAGTAACCATGTGACCAGAAAACAAAAAGCAACATAATTTTATTTAAATGTTCCTTTTTGACTGTCATTGTCATTTTACTGTTTAGCGAATTACTGTACAACTATTCAGAATTCAGAGATAACTTTTCAGTCTTGTAGGCGACATTAAGACCTGTGTTTCTAAGGGTATTTTAAGCCTGCGTGGAAAACAAGTTTAAGTAAATCCAAGAACCGACACATAGCAGTCTTTCTCATAGAAACACTGAGCTTTTTACCTCTTATCTGGCTCTAACTTTCTTCTCTCTCTTCAGGACGCCCGAAGGGCCACAGAGTTGGAAGCAGTCATGGAGAAACAGAAAATGAAGGTGGATCTGAAACTAGAGAGCAGCACATTGTGAGCAGCAGGTGTCTCTACACAAAGAGGTTCAGATGAAGGCTTGTGTTGTCACAGGAGAGTGAATTCCTGAATTATTCATTTTATTCACCAGAAAACAAACGTGACTTTGACTCAAGCGTCTCTGGAGACGGCCATGCTCAAGGGCCTTTTTGACAGGTTATTAAATGGTAAAGCCAAAGTATTTTGGCAGAAATTTAAGCTTTTAATGGAAGCAGGCACTGTGCAAAAAATATTTTAACATTAAAGAATACTGTTTGTAACGTATGTTGATTTTAATGTGAATAGTTTCCTTCTGTCTCATTTCTGCATAGTAGGCAAAGACTAACTTAATGAAATGTATTTATCTTTATTTGTAGGATTCTTGTCTAATAATTCATCCAAAGCCCAGCAGACAATAAAAACTGAAATGGTGGATATTTTTTAATTGAGACTTTAAAGAAAGATTTCCAGCAAAACATAAACAGATATGACTTCACACATTAGGTTAAAGCAATGCATCCATTTAAATCTGTTTGCAATTATAAATCTCTTCAGAGGAATTTGTCCAAACTGGGCCAAACAATAAAAGACTAATAAAAGGTATGTACAGTCAGAGCACTGAGTGTCCAATGTATAATTTCTGAACCAACTGTTTCACATGCCGACACAATCCTTGAAGTTACTATTTATTTTAAATAAAAGAAATCAAGATGGAAACAAATTATAAAAAAAACAAGACTTGCCACCAATACAATTTAACACAATCATTTACTTTCTACACTGACCAACTCTCAATCAGACTCCCTTCACTACTGGTAGCATCAAATAAAGCTTAAATTAAAAAAGTGAACAATGAGAAAAAGTTTATACTAATGATTTAAACTTTCTTGAATTGGATTTGAAACAAACTTTAACTGGGATTTTTTTTGCAAACTAGGTATCAGACAAAAAATATTGTGCACAGACATTCATGAACTGCACTCAAGCTGCGAACAACTCCTGCAGTTAGGAGGAGCTGGTGATAAGAACTCTTCAGAGATGGAAAACGACTTCTGATAGGACGAGGCTTTGCAGCCACAACATACGGACATATTCTGTATCAAAAAGACAATCAGTTAATAATAAAAGAATATGGATCAGTTACACTTTATTCTTCAGTCCAGCAGACCATCTGTATGTTTGCTTGTCCTGTTGGAATCATTGCAGGGCAGTTTATAAGACGACATGGGTTGTATTGGATACAGACAGCCACCAAATCACAGATGTGGGTATTACAATACACTCCACTACTGATCAATATCTAACCCGCCCTTTATCCAACTGAATCTGATATATCTGGATGCTAGAATATTTTTATCCATACAATATTTCAGGTTTGTGTACACTCTGGGGCGGCTGCGATAACCGTTAAAGCAAAGAAAGGAGGCAGGCGGGGAACACGGGTCAAGGCAAGGACTTTGTGTGACATTAGGGATATTAGAAATGGACAGACGGGTGAGAGAGACAGGAGGAGGCTGTGTGTTGTGATGGATGGAGTTTGGTCTTCAGAGGTCCCCCATGTCCCTGTCGTCTGCTCGGCGGGAGTCCGACCTGCCATTCATGCCGTCCCGTCTGTCTCGCTCCCGTGACCTGTCTCTGGATGAGCGCTCTCGGTCCCTGGACGACCTGTGACCGAACAAGACGTTTAGTGAAGTGAAGGAAAATCGGAGTAAAAGTATCAAAAAATCAGTCTCAACCGGAGTTTGTTTAAAGCTGACTATTCAATTTTTGAACCTGACCGATTTTTGAGGCCTATGCCTTCAATGACTTCTAAAGGGAAAATTAATATTAGACATGGTGGTCTGTACAGTTTTATATGATTTTTTTTTATCTGGAATGAAAGTAGACCTTTCTATGTCGATTGTGGACAAGTCTGTTAACCACTCATTTACCCAGAGAGCTACTTTCTCAAACATAAAACTTTGAAGGAAACATTCTAAACTATTATACATTTTAGAAGCAATGCACTTCATTGTCTGCCCAATTCTCCTGATAATTCCATGGATAACTAAGAAAATAAACAATAAACTGAATAAAATGAATAGCAAAATAAACACCTGATTGTTCAATTGCTGACAATTTAAGAAAAGAATACACAAAAGAAAAGGCTTACACATCTAAAAATAAAGCCAAGCAGCATGTCTTTTCATATGCACAGGATAAAGGTTTTCATCATGGCACACGGTAATATTCGATAATAATATCTGTCAAACAACATATCTGTTGGCTCTATTATTTTTTTTGTTCTAATCTTTCTAATGTTGGTTTTGATAGTTATAAAAGCATCCACAAGGAAGCCAACATGCACAGAGTGATAACCGATCTGACCCTGGCAGTCACATCCTGTGGGCGCCGCTGTGAGCTTACTTGTGTCTGGAGCTCTGCTCGTGGCTGTGACGGTGTCCTCGGCTGCGGGAGCGGGAGCGGCTGCGGTGCCTCCTTCTCCTCTCCCTGGAGCGGGAGCGCGAACGGCGCTTGTCTCGTGATGTGGAGCGTGAGCGCCGCCTTCTGCGGTCACGAGAACGGGATCTGATGAAAAATAAGAAAAAACAATTGAAGTTAGATTTTTTCTCAATCAAAACAACGGACTGGCTTCTAACCCAGATAGATGGAGCAACTTTCCTACCTTCTATGCTCTCTGCTCCTTGATCTGGTCCTATGATATAAACCGACGCAAAATCAAATGTTTGAACAGTGAAGACTACACATACGACAAATGAATTTCCATAAATAAACAGAATTTTTTAGGTAAGTTTTTGTCAAACAGCAATGTTATTATTGCTTATACTTAAACAATATAGATTTTTTTAGGTAGCTAAAATATGCTTTGCTGACGCCCCCCTACACAGGGGTTCAGATTACACTCTTCAAAGGCACCAGACTGCTTTGAAAAAAAAAAAGGAGGTTATTTTGCCTCGATCTGTTACTTATTATTCTTGTTGGACCTTTGCTGCCCACAGCACTGCTCTGCTTCTCCAAACTGGGAGCGAGCCAACCACCATCTACGTGCCTGAAGGTGATATGCTGGCTTCAGATAAGGACATATGTAGCAACGTGTAGCAAGGATTGGAAAAGTTGCATTTTGACACTAAAACATGCATACGACACCAAAGTGTGAATCTTAGGATTTCAACACATTAGGAACTACCGTGAAGCTACAGAATGATATAAAAACCTAAAAAATAAATAAATGCATAAATTAAAAAAAGAAAAAAGATCTGTTTAAATGTTTGCACTTACCTCTTCTTCATCCTTTCTTCTTTCTCTCTCTCTTCTCGTCTCTTCAAGCGTTCCTGGTTCCTTTTCTCCTGCTTGTCAACCACAGTTTTCTAAACAGAATGAAGAGTAAGTAACAAGGGTCATTAACTGTGCTAAAGATGGTTTCTACCTCTAACATTCCGAGCCATATCACTCATTTATAGTCTACATGCAACCACAGGTAGCACTTACCTTCAGTTGGTCCAGTTTCTCTCTGATCTGGATGAAGCCCAGATGAAGCTTCCCACCGAAATGATCGGCCAAACGGCGATCATTGTCGTGGAGGCCCAGGTAAGCAGAGCACACCTCACACACCCGGAGCTTCTGCTGCTGGAAGCTGGAGGCTGGCATGGAGTTTCTGTACTCTTCCTGAGGGGATGGGGGAAAAAAGATGTATCACACAATAAGAGGACAGAACTATTAATATAAGGAATATCATCCTAAAATCAAAATACTTCTTCCCTACCTCTGCATCCTTCTTCCGAGTGCGGACCTTCTCGACCTCCTGCAGGACCTTCTGGGCCTCGTCAACGTTGCCCTCGGCTCCGAGCTGCTCAGCCTTGGCCAGGAGCTTCCCTATTTCCTCATTCAGTTCATGGACCTTCTCTGCCTGCGACCCAGCAATCACAATTTAAATGTCATAGACTTATCCCAAAATACAATTTTATTGAACTAGATACTTCATCACACAGTGTAACTGTAGTCCATATGAGTAACAATGTCTGTGTTTACAGCTCTTTGTGACTGACCTTTGCTGCAACCTCAGCGCTGATCTCTTCTTGGGTCTCAGCCAGACGCTTCTTGGCCAGCTCTGTCCTCCGGTCACAGTCTGCAATAAATGACTCCAGGTGATCCACCGCCTTTGGAAAAGAGAGGAATTAAAAAAAACCCAGACTAAAATATTGAACTTGGTAGACTTGTGTTATACATACAAATAAGGAAACTTATAGAAGGGCTCTACTAATTCAATTCAACAATCATCCAACTGTAGCTATAGACAACTTGTACCAAAATATGAAATATGTGTACTTGAGATGCTGTGCTGTAAAATCAACCCTGCATTAACACCATCTGAATCTCATGATCCTGAAACAAAAAGTGCTCATGCTATCAACAACATTCAGTTTAGTTGTGGCATCAGTGAAAAGCACTTAGTTAAGTTGATGAAATGTATGGAATGGACATTTAGGTCTGTTTTCCTGAAATAAATTAATAAATATAACAGATCACTGAGGCAATAAATGAAGAAATAAAAAGATTAAATATAATAACAAATCCATATGAACACTCTTCATATTAGTTTTAATACTGAATAGTGCCTTTGACTGCACTAAATATGAATGGCCAGCTAGCTACTTCTCCACCATAGAAACAAATGATGTATTTTCACAGAAGCTGTTCATAAATAGCTAACTTTGGATTGAGTAACCATGCCATTTTTATGGTCCTGCTAATTATGTCAGCTGAAACTAGCATGCTTAACACTATTAAGAGAAGCAACAGCAGGTACATGGCGGCTTCTTCTGCCCTGCCCCCCCAACAGCAGCATATGATTTCCAACACTGCATTATTCATGATATGACATCACTTACATCAAGCTCGAAGAACAGATCTCTCTCCTTGGAAGCAATTTCATAATCGGCCCGGAGTGCCAGGTCATGGATCTTGGTGCACTCTCCCAGGTCCATACGCTATCAGCAGAACACAAGCAGACATGAGTGAAGCAGCATGCAAACATGAAGGAATCATTTCCAATGGTTTAAGACAGCTTGTAGTACAGGTTTTGTTTTTCTCCTGTGAAACAGATACTGGAATCATTTTGAGTAGTCAGGCCTAATTGCAGACCACTTACCGTTCCAGACAGGATGTCATGTGGACAGCAGTTTAAAAGATGACTTTTGCAGACTCGATCGTCAGTGAACTTGACCCTCTGCCGCGTCTCATCCCCTGAAACAGTCCAAAAAACAACCAGTGAGAAAGACCTCACATATTTGTTATCACAGGCGAGGTATCCAGTGATTTACAAACATAACAATAAATGCACAACTTTAGATAGATGTCACTATGACAATCAAGGATTTTGTGTCCACCTAAATGGGTGAAAACCAATTGTTGTATTTTTGATTGTAATGTAAGTATATACTTTATTGGAATGACATATTTACTACTAAATAAACTCTGTGCCTCTGCTGGACTGGATTTATTATCCATTTATGTGTCAAAT
>JAOWBC010000617.1:12180276-12196052 GCA_028566105.1 Hypoplectrus providencianus
ACATATTGTTCTCCATGCGTATGTTACTTCCTGTATTCTTGGTTCTTACCTCACCCAAGCCTCAATTAAAATATGGAGAATATGGAAGCCTTATCTCAGTTTAACTTTGTGGTAAGGCTCAATGTTTGCTCTGTAAATGTGGAGATTTAGTCAACAGGAATGGTAAAAAAAAAAAAAGTAAACATCTATTAATGTGTGGTTCAGTTAACTAGTGTCTAACAGATGCACTATGCAGGAAAGACTGCTACCAAAACAGCTATCAAGACTTTGATAAGAAATGTAAACATTTCACACAAATGTTCCAGCCAAGCCTTTTACAAATATGAAACATTGAAAAATAAATCAAAAAACAAAAAGAAAAAAGAAATCCAAGGAAAAAATTTGTTTATACACACTGCGATCTGCACCACATACTGTACCCTTCTGCATCTTCAAGACCTCAGCTGCAGAATTTTAAACCCGCTGTAGAAAAGTATAAATGGGAACAGTTTTCTTGCCCATACCTGTAGTAAGAAGTTGGGAGTCATACACAAGTCAGATTGTAAATGATGTGTGCAAAGTTTTTTTTTTTCTTCTTTTTTCTCTCGATGATTGCTAAAATTGCCTTCTGACAAACAGACGAACTGCTCGTTTGGATTCTGCGCGACCAGACGTCTTAGCTCAAGCTGCATAACACTACTCCAAATTGTTATTCTAGTGCCACTGGAGATATAGCCATTTGTGTGATTAAAAAAAGCTACAATAACTTCCGGAAGGCAAACAAATGGTTTGGATATTCATCATAACAGCTTTAAAAATTATGTGTGACTCACGGCTCGATGAACATGAGGCTTTTCTGCAACTCCTTTGCAGATTGTTGTAGGCTGGCAAAGATACACTGAACCTTAATGAATAAAATAAAGGGGCCACAATTGTTCAGTTTGTATGCAACAAATGTATGGGAAGAATTTGATATCAATCTCAACACACAATCAACCACAAGCTCACCACACAAGTGCATTCTTACTCTTCAGATCGATTTTTTCATTTTTTTTTTTTTTTAAGATAATCCACAGGGCTGTAGTTGCATTCAATCAACTGTCAGCATGAAACTCACATTTAGAAAATGATAGGGCAGCTGTATAAGCTGTATTTTCTGCCCATGAAAATCAGACTTCAAATCAGAGCTGGGTTACATTTTAATGTTTGTATCCAAATGGGTGAAAGCAATCACTAATATTGTATTTTAGCACATAGTTACGTTGTTATCAGTTTTAAACTGATTATTATATTTTTGTATAAGAAGCAGACAAAACACTCATTAGTTAATTCAAGTACAAAGTTTGTGAACTTTTACCTCACTTGAATATTTCTATTATATGCTACTTCAAAATTTGAAGACACTTTTGACTTCCTACATGTATCTGATGTCTGCAATTGCAAGTTATATAGTCATTTCAGTTATTACATGCAAAAACTATGCTATTCTTTAAAAATGTTTGATATGATGTCCAGTCATAAAATAAACCATTCAACATTTTACAAGGTTGAAAGGCTGGGCTTAATAACCAAGACATTTAACATGAAACTGAGAGGCCTCTGTAGTATGAGTTCAAACTTGAGATACTTTAAATCAATTATGTTAATCACTGGCAGTTGTACTCCATTAATTTACACAACTGTAAGATCACAGTACTTCACTTTTATATATCTGAATATCTGTCTGTCAATGCTGCTCCTTGGTACAAGTGCGTTGTACTATTGAGACCAGTGGTATTGTTCTTATACATTGGCCGTTCCTCAATAAGTATGGCATTATATATGTATTAAGTATGTAACGCAGTGGCGTTAGAATTATCCGCTGAGTTAGTAAGAGGTATATCAATACCAAGGATAAAATCAATTGTTGCATATCATTCAATGCTAGGTAGCACAGAAGCGTTAGCCAACGTAGCAACTAGCTCGTAATTCCGAAAATGCTAAAATTGTTAAAGCGGAACTAAAATAAGGATTAAGATCTTGGAAATTAAAATTAACCTATATGGATACAAACATTAATCCTAAAGTAAGTCAGTAAAGGCTACTTGAATCTATCGTTATTGTTTTTACACAGCCCTCTGCAGTATTACATCCATTCATGCAGGTCTGTCCATCACACACCAACACAAGCCAGCCGCAGCAGTGGCTCCATCTTGGCTAGCCAGCTAGCTCAGCTAGCATGCTACATCAACTCACCATCCCTCGCTGTTCCCATTAGCTGGTCGAGCAAAGCTCTCATTTGAGCTTGGGCAGACATTGTTGTGGGTCTTCCGTCGAAAGCGCTATATAAAAGTAAGCAACTGAAAGCAGTTCCTTTGTATTTTTGTTAAGTTATTTGATATTTAAGTCGTCCAAGCATCACCTCTCCTCGCTTTTCTCTATTTCGTGGACTCGCCAATTTCCGTTTTATATTCAGGAAATGACGGCAGGCCCCGTTTGAAAGTTCCGTTGATATGACGCTAAAACGGATGTAAAATTGACCAATCGTAACGTTTAGGGACGAGGGAATCGACCAATCAGAGCAGCTTGAGCCTAAAATTGCATAAGGTGTTATTTTCACCCTGTGCGTGGTCTCTCAGGCAGCACATACTTGAAGGCTGTCATCTTCCGAATAGCTCCTCTAACTGCAAGTTATATTTAGGTTTAGGTTAGAGAAGAGTAATGCTATGCTTAGCAACATAGTGTAGGGTGTTGACGTCGTTTGGGTCTTATATCTTCAATGAGGGCAGAGACACGATAGACCCGAGAGACAAACTCAGGGCAAAAAACGTCAGTACAGTAGTGGGCTTGGTTGTCGTTTGTTTACGGAGCTGTGGTGACCTGACAGACAGGTCTGTTGGTCTGTGTCAGGCCTACTACCTGTAGTTAGCCTCAACAGCTGTCACCGAAGACAACAGTGGAGAGTAAAGTAAGAAAAACTTTTTTGAGTCAATGTCAACTCTTCATTGAACTTCGCCTAACTTAACAGGACTTCTGTGACAACATACGTCCTGGTCCTGTCTCTGTAGTTCCGGGCCTTTGTTCAACAAGTTAGCAAACTAACAAGAGATTAACCATGAACTTTCCAAAGTAAAGCATGCTAACAGCGATGGCCATCCAACATCGAACCACTCAGAGAAATTATTTACTTTGGCATCTACGCTAACGTCGTTTTGTGAATAACAATCGATAGCAAATAAGCTTGCTAACTTGAATATATACTTTAAAGAGTAACAAGCCCGCAGCAACACAACAAAAAGCAGATTGTGCTAGCCTGGGCGGGGATGATTTGTCAATATGGGTTTGTTGTTTTCGTGCTGGGAAATCTCTGGAGTCAGTGCTGGCACGTCTGAATAGGCCCAGATCCACAAAGGTTGATGCAGCAGAAATAGCTGGACTGATACACTTTGCTGCCTGCAGTATTTTTTCATGTACTATATCTGTGAATGCCAGCGAGTTTTGTCTGTAATCACAACTGGTTACTTTCACGCATGCAGGTTTGTAGTATTCTCCCATTGTGGAAAGATATGCAGCAAATGTCATGATAGACGTATTCATTGTGTGGTAAATTAACATTTAAGTGTTTATTTAAGACTATTACTATGTCGAGGTAAGGTTTTAACGTCTGCTCTTCACCCTGTCCAGGAGCTCTGTGGGCCAGGAATGCATTGAGGCAGCAATGGACACCACCGGCAGTGCCACTGAGGGCGACCCTTTGAAGAGGGGTGAGGATGGGGCAGAGACAGGAACAGCACCATCAGCTGCAGAGCTGAAGAAGAAGAGTTGCCAGGGTCTGGGGTTTACCAAACTGACACACTGGCGAACAGCAGTGTTCTTCTTCTCCTTGTTCCTCTGTCTCACCATAGTGTTCGCTTTCTCCTTCATCATTCCCTGTCCTGTCAGACCACAGTATCTTGTGTCCTGGAACAGGACTTTTTCTGAAGCAGGTTTGTACAGATGTGGGCATTTTTATGCTTGTTGTTTTTTTTTTTGACTGTGGGACTCACTGCTATTCTCCGCCTCTTTGCCACAGCAACGTATGACTTCTTAGCCATTGAAGATACAAGCAAAGACAAGGTCATGGATGTCCTGTTTGTCTTCAAAGACACACAAGGCAGTCAGAACAATACATGTGCTGGTGAAGGTATTGTGTTGTTCAGTTTTGATTATGTTCTTGATGAGGGAAAGAGCTGGACAGCCCTCTGTGTGGTGACTCTGCATTAAATTTGTTCTGTATAATTGAGAAAAACTGTGTGTTTTCCAGGTCTGCCCTCGCCATGTGTGTTCCTGTCGGCGGTGGATGGGACGGATGGGGAGACCCTGTGGGAGTGTCCCCTAGCTGCAGAGTTCCACTGGGCACAGTGTGGTCTGGAAGATGACTCAGGCAGAGACTGGGACTGTCTGCTGTCCCACTCTGACCAACTCACAGCTGTTAAAAAATACTCTGGTTAGTTACTCTGTCTCTGTGTTGTGTATATTATAAATAACATGACATTTTTATAAGATATTTTAGGAGTCTTCCTCCATTATTCACGTCTTATTTTTGTAATTAATTAGTTAATTCTTTAGATAGACATAAAATATTAAAGCCCCTATGTGTAGAGTTTTAATGAAATTATAGTACTTTGAAATTGTTCAGATATAATGTATTGTAACAGCTAAAGCAAGGACAAAAAAGCATTGTGAAGATGAAACAAATATATCTCATATTATCTGTCGTTATGAGAAGAAGAGTTGTATTTTGAAATGTGCGTCCACTGATGCATTTAAAAGTTTGACAAGAAAAGCCATAGTTTTGTTATAAAATCAGTGACACTGATTGTGTGTCCTTTTACCTGTGTCATGTTTGTGTGCAGGTAAAGTCAGCTGGCAGCAGCCTCAGCCCACTGGTCTGCACAGTACTTTGCCTGTTCTTAGTGTCCCAGATCTGGATGGGGACAAGGCCAACGATATAGCTCTGGTAGCCTCTGACAACACGCAGGTAAAGATCAGTGATGGCATTTAATGCTGCTACATGTTTTTGTTTTGCCTTTTTTCTTACAGTGTCAGAATTGAGTTATGTTGTGTTTTTGAGTTTGCTATGATAATTATCTGCTGTGGAAGGACTCAAATATGTAAATAATAAGCACTGGTGTTAAAATAATGCAATAATGTTACAGCAAAATAACATTCAGCCCATTTTCAAAGTCTGTCGTTGCATCTGCAGACGCAGCTGGTATTCCTCTCAGGGAAGACGGGTAACCAGATTGGTTCCACGGTGGTTCTTGACTCCACAGAGACAGCCAATCATCTGCTCCATTGCACTATGAAAGGTTCTCACTATGTACTACTACAAAAAGGTTTGTATCTGATAATCACAACATGCTGGTGCCCATCTGCAGTCAGACCAGCCAAGAGCAGAAGTAGTATTATATAATATATTCATTTAGATATTTAGAGTGTTTCATAATGGGTTTTGTTCCCTAATTTTCATCTAGCTCTGGATTTTGCTTTCTTGTGTGGATACCATGAGAAGGAAAATTACCTTTGTACATGAGTAGATGAATCCTATACTTGATGGCAGTAGTGAGTAATCCTGTGCTAATTTACAGACACTGGTTTGTATGGATTGGCACTGTGGAGGATTGCTGCCAAGGCTAAAGCAGGGATGGAGGCGGGCCTCACGAAGGATAAAAACATGGAGAAAAATGCCAGTGCAACATCTGGACTTGTTCCCATCTATGAGTGAGTAGCAGAATGCATCTGCATTTTTTATTATTATTTCAGTAACACAGAATTAATTTAGGAGCTTTAAGCAAGACACTTACTCTCATATGTATTTTGCATTTGTAGATCTGATTCATTGAAACAAGTGCTAAGAACAGGAGAAACACACGACTCGCCCAACCTGCTGCTTGTGACTGGGAAGGAGGTGGCATCAGTCGATGGAAAACACTTGCAGCTTCTCTGGAGATTCAATACCAGCTCAGTCCTGAGGTGACATACAGTTTTTTTGTATTTACATATAGAAAGAAGTCCCCTATAGGAACGGTCCTCACAGCACTGCTAGTCCCGAAAAAAGGTCTAGCTGCCCCCAATGCCATTCTGTGAGAAAAACATTGAAAACGTTCTCCGGCTTGTTTGTATTTCTTTAAAGCAGCAATATCAAAGCCTATTTAACAAATAAATTTGCTGTTTTTATCAATCAACAACGCTATGAAGAGCAACCAAATGATGTTTGTTTGTAAGTCAACCCCAAAGTAGAACCACCCTGGGGTCTATTAAGAATTAGCCGATGGGATATTTACACCATTGCCGAAAATAAGCTCTTTTGCAAACACACATTTCTGATGCTTATATGTTTAGTTGAGCAGGATAATCTTCACAAACATACAAAACGTGAAAAAAATATTTTTGAACATTAATGCAGCCGACTAAAGTAAAAGTTTTTACTACACATTTTATGTCTTACAACAAAATGTGATAATCTCTTTAGCTTGTTAGCCACAGACCTTATTCCATGCATCAAAAACCCATTCAAAATCCTTAATGAGTTGGAGAGGAGAGACCCCAGGGCACTAACATGCTAACTTACTTCCTGGTTTAAGAACTCACACCTGTGGCACTCTTTAGATACGTGCAGGCCCTTTTTTGTCAGGAGAGCAGTTTTAATGTCAAACTATACTGTCATTTTAACAGTCTAGTTAATTAAATGAGTCCTCCTCTGTGTTTACACTCATTCAGCGAGCCCTCTTTCGGCCACTTTAACAAAGACGATGTGCTTGACGTTGTGGTCGAGGAGAATACCGGCAACCACACAAAGAGGGTAAGACCACTGTGATACCTAAACTTAATTTCCTGTGTCCAGTTGACAGTTTGACTCATACTTTCTCTGTCTATCATATTTTTAGGTAATAATTCTTGATGGGAAGTCTGGTGGCGTTCTGTGGGAGGTCAATCTGTTGGCCAGTCCAAACTCACCGAGACCCGCCTCGATACACACCACCAACTCCTTCTCTGTCTTTGTGTTCTGGGGCATGATGCCCTCAGAAACCAACGTATCTGTAAGCACCCAGCAGTTATAATAACATGCATATGAACAGATTTCCCACACTTTTGCTCATCTTATTTACATGTTTATCACCAGGAACCCCTCATGAGTGACAGACATACCTACTTGCTCCTCCCTCTCTATTCTAAAGTCCTCCTTCAGTCAACCAGCGTCATGGAACACATCATCACATTTAAAGGTGCTCAAGCAAAGTTGCATCATTGTTTAACTGCAACAAAATGTGAATTGAGTGATGTGTGACTTATGTGACTGATTCGTGATTTTATCCTAGCCACACTGTTGGAGCGTGGACGCCATGCTGCCTTCATTCTGCTGACAGGTCCTGGGGGAGAGGGAGCTGAAGGCCCGGTGGTTCTCAGCAAGCGCAAGCTGAAGCAGGACGTCCCTGACAGCAAAGTACTCCGCATCGGTACCGGCGCGAGCACAGAGTCCAATGAGGACATCAAAGAGGCCTTCAGTCGTCTCCGCTTTAGCGACTGGTGAAAGGGCCAACATAAATGACTGGACGGTGGATAGACAACCAAAGTGTGCTATGACTTTCCAACTGCTGACAACCAAAAGAATTCCTTTTTTTAGAGACTTGTTGTGACAGGACTACCTGGGCATTATGTTTTCAGACTTTCGTGCATCCATGCTATCATGAGTTTGATCTCACCTCGTGTCTAAAGGACAATCACACAGCACTTCCCTTCTTGCTGTACCGCTTCTAGCACTTTTAAACATCAATGCAATGCTCTTTTTTAATTTGCAGAGGCTGGATTATTATTTGAACCTATGCAACTTGATGTCACACAGTTCTTTAAAAGCAGAATGCCACATCAGGTGGTTGTTCTGTGTATTTCAGCTTCTAGCAGCCTGAAAGGAATGGCTGCACGATGACAGGGCTTTTCTTTTAGTACGTTTTCTAAAACTTGTACAGAAAACAGACAGGTGTACATTTAAACTTGAAATATGACAACAACAACAAAAAAAAAAAACCTGCCAACCTTAAGGTCTACACTGTGGTTTCATTTTATTTCAAATATGCTGTTCCAGGAAGAGAGGCAGATTTTGTAGTCAGTGGTACTGGTGTTGATAATCAAGATGTGTGTACTTACTCAATCCAAGATGCTGTAACTAGTGTTTCTCTTTAATGCACACAAACTAAACTGTTGAGGTTCTCCCTTATATTGAGTTACTGCTGTGGGTTTAGGGTTCCTTTAAAAAGCTAGTTGAAGAAGTGAAAATGAGGTTTCTGTCCTTGCTGTACATTATGTGATGAACCTGTGGGCCTTTGTTGGAGCTGGCTTTCCTTTCTCACTAGATATGTTTGAATTGAGCAACATTAAACCATTTTAAAACCATCTTGTGTCAGATGTCTTATAATGGGAGCAAACCACTGCCTTGGTTGGTTAGCGTTACTGTATGAGTTTGATGTTTATAGGGGTTAATTCAGGTTCATCAAAGTCATACGGTAACACACACAAACTGATAAACATATTAAAAATATGGCATACACTTAAACTGACTGATTTTTGACATTGCATATAAAGTGGGTCTGCAAAATGCTATAATCATCTCTGAATGTAATTCAGTCCAGTTTCAAGAGTTCAGTTAAGTTCAACGTGGCTGCACACTATCCAACATGGATAACTCTGACAGTGCCAATCAAAACTGAACGTTACTGTTATAAAGACAGAAATTCTGGGAGATGATGCTGTATTGGATATATTGAGATACATATCAAACACAAAGAAATAGCTCCCTGTTACTTAGAGTCTGAAAACTCTACAGATTGTGTACAAACGCGAATATAGAGGTTACCCGTTGCTGCCCTCCAGTGTGGTAATGTACAGTGTACACTAGGTCAGTCGGCTGGCTGGCTGGCGTGCGGTCCATGGATGTATGGCCGTCTGTCACGTATCACAGGGGTTGTACTGTACAACGTACTCCGTAAATAATTGCAGCGCGCCTTTTTTTCCCCCCACCGTGACGTACAACTGCTGACACGCTCGTGCTGACCTGAATTAACTGGGTGAATGGATACGCGCTCCTTGCAGGGAATAAACAGGATCTGAACACACTTTTATAGGCTTCCTGACATTTTGGGGGGAAAGGCGCACTTCCTGCTGAACGCAGCGGGAGACTGACTGGGATTTTAAGTTGGTGCTGCAGCAGCTTTGTTGATAAAGCTCTTTCTGTGATACATTGATAAGACTCATAAACAGTATCTCTGCTGCCCTCCACGTCACATAATACTTGTAATTCCTCGACAGAGTTCCTGGTTTGGACAAACTGTGCATTTTTCAGCCGCTTACATTCTATTTATTTACTAAATAAAGATATTTAAAGTACAGGAACACAGTCTATCCATCCCAAATACAACTCCAAAGAAACCACACGAGAAACAATAAAAACTTCTATTAATGATTAACATACATGCTCAATACTTCCGCTTTTAGGAAGCTATGTTCAAACATTAAATGGAGCAGAATAAAACACGCCACGCTGCTCCGGTGATATCAGGCTGCCTCTCATTTACCCGCACATCACTTCAAGCTGAAAAATGCAGGTTGCATGAGCCGCGTTCAGCTGTCAGTTTCAATTTACAAGGTGACCTGCGTCCGCCATACCGTTATGATAGGACTGCACGGCTGCAACATCCTTAGAGCGTGCGTGCGCGCGCGCGGGGCGCACTCTTATCAGTGGAACGAGACGCTTTCTCCACCCGGTATAAAAGTCACTTTGAGCTCGAGACTGCAACTGCTACGAAGGTAAGGTCTACATGCATGTCTTTAATTTTTCTTGATATATATATTTATTCTCCCTTAAGACACGTGAGTTTTACAGACTGTGTGATTATTAAGTGATAGATATTTGAGGTTGTAGATGTTTTAATCCACATTGACAAAACAAATTGACAAGTATGCTGTAATTTTATTTTAGTCGCAATGACTCACCAAAATTCACTATTCATTAAGATTATTATTTGTCTGTATCAAAAAGAAACAGAAAGTGGAGCAAATATAAGGAGGAAATGTTGTTCAAAGCCGGGTAAACGCGGGTATCAATACATGATCGATACCTCGATTATCATCAAAGGCTGTTTTTTTTATTGTTATTATTAGTAGTATTATAAGAATCAAGCGCGTTTAGTTTCATTAATGTAGTTAAACTGTAGGGTTTCTCTGTGATGGGAGGGTTTGATGAAAACAAGTTTCTAGAAACATCCTTCACGAGCCGAATGCGTCACCCCAAAATCTCCCCCAAATAATCCTTTGCAGAGGCTGCAGCCGCCGTAGAGCTCCAGTTTAAAAAAAAGAAGCATAAAAATAATAAATCAAACACATACTCTCTACATGTTTTCTTCCGTTCTGGGCAACAGCTGTAGGTGTGTGTATTTGGGTGGTTTTGCATGCTATAAATGAGCTTTGGAGTGGTGATTAGCTGTTTTTCTCTGCCATGGCACAGAATCCATTGATGAGCCTCTCTAACCAGAAGTGAAAATGGCTGAGGACATTGAGACTAAACTTAAGAATTACCGCACCGCTCCCTTTGATGCCAGGTTCCCAAACCAGAACCAGACCAGGAACTGCTGGTCCAACTACCTGGGTAAGACTGCATGTCAACGTCAAAGCTGTCATATTTTAATGTAATAATGTAAATTATGTATGTATTATGATACCTTTTATTGATATTTTCAAAGTCAGTTATTACAGCAAAGATACATATTCCTCTGTGCTGGGGGTAATCCAATTTGAGAACTGCGTTGTTTTTATATTCATTGTTGTTATTGTTTGTCTATGAATAGACTATCACCGCTGCCAGAAAGCTCTGGAAGCTAAAGGGGTGGACACGCTCCCCTGTGACTGGTACAAGAGGGTCTATACATCACTCTGCCCCTTATCCTGGGTAAATACTTCCACTTTTGCATTGACCTTTCTTGTTCCAGTGAGAGAAAACACTCTCTAAAAAAGACACGGGCAGGTTGATTGGTAATAATGAACACTCCCTTATGTGGGCCTGAGTTTGTTTAGAGGGGGTCAAAAAACTTTGCACATCCTCACATTCCTGCGAGTCTCTGCTCAGTCCTGAGAATCAAAACAACATGAAGAGATTCAGTCCAAAATTAGAGATCGTCCCTTGAAATAATTCTCAGCCCAATTGTGTGTGGGAGTTTCCAAGCTATGTTGAGACACTTCTGAAGCCAAATCCGATAAAAAAGCCCTATGAGACATTTTGTGAATAATTGACATCAGATATCATTCCCGCCTTTAGCAAGTTGACCACTTACATTCACTGCACATTAAAAGGTCATCAGATCAAGTCAAAGTCTCATGACATAAAACATATCCTTCATCCTCTGTTGTGAATTAAAAAAAAAAAAGTTTATGGCTCAAAATAACTTTCCTTCTGATTTTCTCCACCTTTAGGTTCAGAAATGGGATGACCAAAGAGAAGAGGGGACATTCCCAGGAAAAATCTAACAGTGCCACTGACAAACCTGTGTTTCTCTGTGAAGATGTAATCTCTTCAAATAATAGTCTGTACAAGTGGCGACTCAATCACCACCTGAACACCGCTGATATAACTGAATGATCATTCCTTACAAGTACTATGAAATGTAAAGCAGATTCTGTACTAAAGTATCTCAGGATATATATTATATATTTATAAAGCTCACTTGTCCTCTATGGTTTTTATTATTGTTATCGTTTTTCCCATCAGAAGGTGTAAATAGGGAGGTTGTGGTGAATCAGAATAGGGATGGGAATCCACAACATTTTGTGGATATTGAGAGAATTTTTCCACAAAAGAATTTGTTCTTATTTAGGCTCTCTTAGTCAAAGAAAAATGTGAAAAGTGTGTCTGCGTTGGCGCTAATAACACAGCATGATTTCCCTCAGTAATGGTAGAAGGATAGTTAAATATTTTGGATGTTTCCACCCTTTCCTGAAATTAGTCTGGCATTGATAACAGGAACTGATTGAAGTTAGATTAAAAAAAAAAAAAAAAAAAAAAAAAAAAGGATCAAACAATTTGGAACTGGTTCTCGATTCCCATCCCTAATATAGAACAGTGTGGGGTCAAGTCAGGACATGATCTCTTTTATAAAACGGATGAAAGACGTGTATTTCTTCAATTTTATTCATTTCAAATAAACCTACATCAAATATACATATTTAATCAATATTAAAAAAATAATTAAATATTTCAAAACACTAAATGTCACACATACAATAATAGCCACCACCCTACAGAGCAGGACTGAAATACAGAGTAATGACCATTGTTGCTGTTGGACACGCTGAAATTAAATACATAAAACTGCATTTCATTTACAATTACTCCCACTGTGAGTCAGGAGTATGAAATGGTTATACTGGGGCTCAATAAAGCAGTAAAAACTCCTTCAAACAAAAGTGTCTAAGATGGTAATAGCTAATTTTCCATGCAACAAGTTAGTACAGTAAATATTGAATGAAGGAATAGCACAACACCTACTACTAAGTATTATAGTGAAGGTAGAATCAGATAAATCCCTTTTTTAAGATCATTCTTCTCAATTTGAGGTAAAGTTATAGTATTTGCATATTAGAAGTTGCCTTTTACTGAATCTACTCAAAATCTAAACTGGTATTTTTTTTTTTTTTTTATCTATTTCCAACCAAATTACTAAAACTGCATTACTGGCTCAAGAAATGTTTGCCTCCATGACATCTAACATATGAAGCAACTTCGATAAAAGGTCACTTGGATTGCAAACAAGTTTTTTTTCTACCTGATGCTAAGCAGAAAAAAGATATACTGACCTAATTTGTGAAGCCAAATATATATCGAAG
Source organism: Hypoplectrus providencianus (assembly GCA_028566105.1). Classification (NCBI taxonomy): domain Eukaryota; kingdom Metazoa; phylum Chordata; class Actinopteri; order Perciformes; family Serranidae; genus Hypoplectrus; species Hypoplectrus providencianus. Next base: position 12,193,147 of record JAOWBC010000617.1, read on the forward strand.
ATTCAAGTGTGGAGTCTGAAGCTTTGTACAGCTTCAAGATGTACAAAAACTGTACTTTTTTTTCAACTGTAAGTGTAACCACTTTAGCCTTCTGTAGAAATCGTTCAAAGGTGAAAAGCTCTTTGGAAGCACTTCCCCAAGTAAAACCATTAGAAATATATTAGCAACAGATATAAACACTAATAGATATAAATAAGTGTCTGCATAGCATTACGATTGGTTGGTGTACTGGCGGGAGTGTTAGTCAGCTCTAATTAGGCAAAGAGCTGATCGTCTAGGCTCATCAGTGGATAAAATTCATTAATAACTGGCCACATCCTGGTGTGAGAGTGTATCTATGTGGCTTTAGAGCTTTTCTTTTTTTTATTTTAAGTATTTACACGCCACAAGCAGCATTTAAATATGCAGCACAGAAGTCACAAGTAGCAGCCACAGATATAGTGTTTACTAGGCACAATAATAGGGCTGACAAAAATACAGCCTCACAGGTTCATCCTGGCACTGTGGGAGGGACGACCGGGGCCACCATACAGTACGTGTTCAGGAAAACGTGTGTCAGGGTGGGGAAAGGTGTGTGATCCAACCATAAAGTGGAATCCTGCGTGTGATTGTGTGTGCGAGCAAACCCACTCTTATCTGTGCAATTCTCTTCAGTGCGCCGACAAACTGTGGCTGTGTTGGGTCTTTATGTACCCACCAAAAAGTGAGCTTTAAAAGAATCAGCCAGAGTTCCTCCCTGTCAGTCTGAGTGCGAATCCACGTCCATCTCTTCATCCGTCATCGGCTGTTTGTCAGTACCTCCTCTTTCCATGTTTCCCACCGTCAGTCATGCAGGTTTTCGGCCGAAGAGCTACATTGAGGCACAACAAATAAACTTTTAGTTGAGGGGATAGTTTGTATTTTTTGAGTGAGGTTGTCTGAGGTTTTTAGCCACAGTCAATAGTTGTTTACATCAACAAATGTATACACTCATCTTAGAAATTACATGAGCAAAGCTTGATAGAAACACAAGAATATTTTATAAAAGGCACTAGATGGTGGATTGAAATGCTTCTTCAGAAATGATTTCTGACAAAGCAAACATTGAACTCAAGTGGTTTATCAGCTGTTTCCAGTCTGACATGAAAGAACCATTATTTTTGACACAGTTTGCATCATTTTCCTGTAGACAACTCCGGTTAAAAAATCAGATGCTTTGTGACAGTCCCCGTCTGAAGCCTGTTTCCTGCCTGGAGTGCACGTCTGGATCTCCAAACAGGGAATGTGCAGACCATCATCGACTGCAGGTAAATTATTGACTGTGGATAAGTACCTCATACAACCTCACTTCACAAAGACAAAATTATCCCTTTCACATTTACAAAATTAGGATTTGATTGTCATTTTACTGACAGACATTTTGATCTGGTTAGTGTTAAAAAAGCACTCAGCATAGTCTGAAGTCCAGTTGTTTCTTACCTGGATCTGCCGTCTGCTTCTTCTTGTTGTGATGGACTATCTGATTCTCATTGGTCATCTTCACATCCTGGTCCTCCACATAATTACTGCAACACAGCAAGAAAAATAAAAGCACAGCAGATACATGTGAGTAAACTTTTTTTCTGTGAAAAAGTGGAACAGGGAGTGACACAAAATGGAGGGCTGACTGATAACAAAGCTTGAAGCCAGCGGGTCCAGGCCTTGAGACCAAAGATGGAGCTAGAGAGGGAACGGAGGAGAGAGGAGGGACTGAAGCATCACAAGTCAAGCGTGTGGTAAGGAGGGTGTGGGATGGCTGGGGGGACATTTGAGGTCACTGGAGGAATTTTCAATACAGGGGTTGACCACAGGGAGGTGCTGACGAGGGCTTTCACAGGCTCTGTTACTCACTGTTTGTGGTGTCTGCTGCCACGGGGGCTGAAGTGGAGAAGAGCACATCTCTGTTCAAAACACCTCACTACTTGTGACAATGGGCTTGAATGTAACCTTCTACTAGTGTCTCGTTTTTAGACTTTGATCTGTTTATCGGTCTGTCATTTCTTCACAGTCTCTCTGCCAGTTTGGCTCTGAACTTAACACACAATCCAACCAGCAAAATCACGATAAAAACTGTTTTATGTTTTACAATGATGTTTTTGTTTTGTCGAGACAATAATTTCAGCACTGTCCTCTTCTTTCAAGTGGTGCATTTTAATACATGTTACATGAGAATACATGAGTTTTCTGTCTGGAAGATGATAGTTCACCAAAACGTCTTTAATTGTTTGGATTTTTTAGTAGGTTGTGGCAGTGTACTACCCTATTGTTATTTATTCATTTTATCATTTTCTTTGTATACTACATATATGTCTAATAGTTTCAGGATGTTGCGAAAGTTCAGCACCTTTTTTCAAATCTATTTAAATATTTTTATATTATTTTATGTATTGTTGCTAAACATATACAATATATATTTTTAAATCTTTTTAAATAATTTATTTCTTTTGTTTTTTAGTTGAATTATATTTAAAAGTCAAAGAAAATGTTGAAAATTACTTATTTTATTCTAAAAAATAAATACATTGAATACGTGTCTAGCATTTTTCAGGGGGTTGTTGAAGTGCACTAATATTTCAAGATATTTATTTTGATCCATTGTTTAATATTATTTATTAAATACTATGGTTTAAAATTGTGTGATTATTTTATCATTCTTTTTAAATTCTTTTTTGTTTTTAAGTTGGATTATATTTAAAGTTCAATAAAATCCTAAAAAGACAGGGTTTTTTTTTTTTTATTTAAAAGCGGCTGTTGTTATGATGAACAGGTCTAATTTAGGAGTACATCATTACTTAAAGGTGACATACACGCGATACTTTTGGAAGAAAATGCAGCCAGAAGCCTTTTTGTGTGTAAATGTCCTTTGCACCAACAATCAGCCAAGAAAC
>JAOWBC010000617.1:12206294-12221493 GCA_028566105.1 Hypoplectrus providencianus
AAAAAGGATCTACTGGACGTAAGTTAATTTTAGATATAAGATAATTTGATAATAATAATAATAATAATAATAATAATTATGATGATGATGATGATGATGATGATGATGATGATGATGATGATATGATGAAGATGAAAAGTGAGCAGAGGATCACCTTCATCTTTCCGTTAACCAGTGCGCCCAGATTTCCAGGGTAGTCGGCGTTCCGTATGTCTAAGTCATGAGGAGACACATACATCTTCTTGTTTCTGTGGCAGAAGAACTGCAGCTCAGTCAGCCCGACCTGCAGTGCGTTTCCCCAGTTTGACAGAATCTCCATGGTAACATATAATGCAGGAGTGACCTCTGTCGAGGATAGCCTTCTCTGCAATGAATACATGAAACATTCACAAGTCCTCCTGTGCACTTTTGTCTCAAACTCAGCAGCATTAGGATTATTCATTATGAGCTGCGAGATGGTGTTACTGACTCACCGGCTGCTTGCTGTAGCCTGTTTTCACACTCTGTAAGCTGTAGCTCGGTCCCACTTCAAGTTTCTCCAAAGCTTTCAGTAGTTTCTGTTGTTGCCTGAACAGAAGGATGACATGCTCAGCTCCACTGCTTTGTCTGTGGCACCTGACCTTCATATTAATTGTGAGAGACGGCTGAGCACTGAGGTGGTTACGCTGAAGCTGATAAATAATTTTTCAAGGTCAGTTTGTGTACACGCCATAAATCTGTTCTTATTAGTTTCTATAAAACATCATTATGCTTATTCTGACACTTGTTTCAGGGGTATATCACAAGTACTAGGTGTCCTAATGTCCCTCAGAATCCTGGATGTATAAACAGTATCTATGTTACTAGGTGTTGCCAGCATACCCAGGGCCCATGAGCGTGATTCTCTGCATGGCCACAGTGACACTGTTGTCATCCTTGTCATGGCTGTTGCGGTGCAGTAAGCCATTCATCTGGTGTCCTCTGCCCTGAATTTATGGGAAGCAACAGTTTGTTTAGAAAACACCTATTGCTAGAAGCCGTTGAGCAATGGCCTAAATTGAGTGGGATTGATGTCCTTTGGGGCAGACAGACCGTGTTGCGGGTAAAGAGCTCAGGATTCTGCACAGGGTCATTTTCTCTCTGGATGGCCTGGCGCACCCTGCATGCCATCTCCTCAGAGTCTCGCTCCTCAACAGAAGCCTTTCTGGCTGCTGATAGTGGCCTCTCCACCCGACTCCTTGACCCTTAGGCAAGAACCACACGTCATTTATACAACATGCAATGCTATCTATCCCCTCTACAGAGACATTGTAAGGGCCCATTTAAAAACATTTGTAAGACTTACTCTGACCATCCCAGCTGTCTTTGGAAGGTGGCCTATCTAATGTTTTGCTCTTCACCAACAAAGGCTTAGTGGGTATAAAGGTGTCTGTGTTTTCTTTCCTTTTTGCCGACAGAGAGCGTTCAAGTTTACGACCTGCAATAAAAGAAAAAGGGGAACGAAGGAAAAATACATATATACATCAATGCCATCAATAAATGTTATCAAATAAACATGTGCTTTTCCTACTGTGACATGTCAAAATGTCTGCAGTAAAAAAAGGTGCATTAACACAATAAACAGTGCACAGGTTTAGTGTAGTGTTGGCCAGTCTGTGGCCCTTGGTGCTCACTGTGACAGCTAAGATACATGCATGTCCTGCATGTGTACAGGTCAGTGCTGATGAAGCATATAAGGAGGATCTGGAACCACTCTGGGGTATTAAGACTCACCCTAAAAATCAATAATAAATCTACACATGAAAGCAGATGCTGAAGCCTACCTTTAGTTGAGGGTCCAAAGTCCAAAACAATGAGGTTTGTTGAGTCGAAATGGCTATGGGGGCCGCTGGGCCGAGGGTTGGAGGAGGACTTGGAGGAGGAGAGAGGCAGCCCCAGCTCATCCAGACTCTCCGTGCTCTCCTCCCTCTCTATGTGCTCCTCCACCCACTCCTCGTCTGACTCCTCCCCCGCTGAGTCGCGGTTGCTTCGCCGCATGCTAACCTCGAGGCTGCGACGCAGCACCTAGATTACAAATGTCAGCGTTTATGCATGCATCCATGCACACTCATCAGTGTGAGTACTCACAGGCACAAACACACACACATGCATGCTGACAGTTTAAGTATTTCCTTGATTTGTGTGACTACCACTAAATAAATAAATTAACACCCAATAGCATTGAACAAATTCAGAAAATTCACTACATCGCATGACATCTTGACAAAATGAAATAAAACAGTGTACATGTTTCTTCTTCTGCTCACCTTCACTTCCTCAAGGTTGAGAAGGACCTTCTCGTTGTGCTCCTGATTTGCTTGGCCTCCTTGGCTCTCATGCCTGGAGCTGAAGGAGCGTGACACCTTGCAGGTGTCCCTTGGGGAGCAGGGACTACGAGGCGAGCGTGGACTGGAGCCCTTTGATTGGAAGGAGAAAAGGCAGAGATGGAGGGATGCTAAGTATTAGAGACAGCTGCATCTGACACAGAGCCCCTCCCCTGAAAAAACACCCACGCACACAAGCTAAGTCGGCATTGTTGTGTCTTCACTCTACCTCCATGTCTACGCTTTCAAAGGGTTCAAAATCCTCAGAGTAGCGTTTTTCTGGGGAGATCTGAAGACTCGGTCCTTCCTCCGTTCGAATTCGGACAGAATCCTGCAGACATGGCAAAAGAGAAAAACATTCATGTCTATATTCTCATAAGCAAAGATTTATTTTTCAAGCAAAACAATAAAGGATTAAGTATAATAAGTAATCAAAAGCCTCTACCTGCACCCATTCTTTCCTCTGGACCTTTCCAGGGGCAGTTTGGCTCCTCTTCCTGTGGGTCTGCTCCAGATTACGGCTGTCTTCGGTTAACTGGTGGGCGCTTCGACAGACATCTGCCGATGAGTAACAGCACAGAAAGGAACATGAGCAGCTTGCAGCAGACTTTGCCTCAAAGGAGAAGGAACACGCAGTCACATACGCAGATGGTCCACAGCACATAGAGGAAGAACGAAAAAGTGGCTGCCAGCTACAACTGTCACTATCATTTATTCACTGGGACTGGGCATGAGATCATACCATGCAAACTACAAGCTGAGGAGTGGTGGCTATTAGCTTGTGCTCCATATGGTCTGAAGCTGACAGAAGAAACAAAAATATGTGTAATATGTGTGAGAGGTTGCACCTTCTAATTCAGTGTAAAAATGACTACTCAAGAACAATATCCCGCCCTGCAGAATAGAGGAGTAAAAAAATTATGAGGTCTTATATAAGAATTTTATTTTGAGTATTGGTTTATTTTGGTCCAGCAGCACCATACCTGCTGTACGTGCAGGTCTCCAAGCAGGTGGAGAGATGACAGACTTGAGGTTGGAGATCTTGGACTGCTTCCTATTGGCTTCAGCATTGGCTCCGTTAAGATAAATAGAAAAACCTTGCTCAAGCTGTTCCAACTCAATCTCCCTGGGGTCTTTAACTTTAAGGCGCTTTAGGATCCTGGGGAGCAAAAAACCTGATGACTACCTCTACAATTATGATTAAAAAACATGTTTAAGACAGTCAATATCAAGATTCAAGACAACCAGGAAGATCATTGCATATTTTCAAGCTTTTCTGAACTTAAATATCCCAAATTTCAAACACCTGATTATCTCAAAGCAAGGAACCAATCAGTGCTGCTGTTAGGCAGCATGCAGGAGTTGTGTATCTCCGCTGTGAAATGCAATCTGACTCTCCCCAGCAGCCCTGTGCTCACACTTCACCTGTTTTTGTGCTGGAGGGCGATTAAATATTCATCCAGAGCGTCATCCACAGCAGAGACAAGCTTCTCTCCTTGGCACGTCTTACTCTCCTTTAAGAACACCAGCGTAAGTACACACACACACACACACACACACACACACACACACACACACACACAAAGGATGCAGAGTCAGAAAAAGCCAACATCAGCTATTTGAGGAAAACAGACTGTCACATCTCATTGTTACACATAGTACTCACAATTACAGACTTCAATCAATGCACACTTTGTTCTCTACATCACAAAATTCAGGCATACAACTTGCTCCTCCAGTCTTGTAAATGAAGCATCAATACAGCACATGCAATGTGTCAAGATGTTAACAGTTAAGGCAGATAGTCAAGACACGATTTGCAATGTGGTAGGGACTTGGTAACAAATGTGCCTGTCGAAATCCAGGAATGTTTTTCATTACATCACAGCTGTTCATTACAAACCATTTGGATTGATAACACACCATTTGTCTCATGATGGTTTCAGACTTTCTGAATAAACAACATATAGTTAGTGTGTGGACATGCTAAGAAAATGATAATGTTTAAGGTCTTGACAACTCAAGTTAAACATTGAGCTAATTCTTATGAGCATGCGAGCTTTCAATTTTTCAATTTCAGGGGGCGAATAGTGATCTCAGCAAAAGGCACTGATGAAAAATATGCACACTAAAGGAAACGACTGACTCAGCATGAGCCAAGATCCCTGTGGAGGAACTCCAACACTGACTGCATGCCATGTCAAACTCATGCTTTTCTTTTAAAGGTGGTGCTGCCTTGTTCTCATTAGGTGTGAGTACAACAGTGGTTATTGGAACAAGAGCTATTACACATTGGGATAAAGTGCACTTGCATAATACATTAAGTCTAGCCTTATCAGAGGAACTATTGACAATACATGTCACATCGGTATGATGTGATCCATCACTTCAAATATTATGGAACTTCAGGGAGATGAAAAACTCACCATTCATATTTAAAAGCCACACTTAAGAAGATTTTATTGTTATAAAACAAAAAAAACACACACATCTGCCCAAATCCCTTGTCTGAAAAGGGGGTCCGTTTAAAATCATCCTCAATATCTGCCTGCTTCACTCCTAAAAATTTTGGCCTTGACAGACTTTCAGGAGCATCAGTTGTCTGCATAGCACAGTCACCTACATCTCATGCCATTCAATTTCTACAAATCACCATGCAAGACGAGCAAATAAATCACAAAGCCCTTACTTAATGTCTACAAGTCAACTAGGCTACAGCATCTGTCAATGTCAGGAGCAGAGGGGAAGAAAAGAAAATTGAAGGAAGAATAGAGAGCACTTGTTAGTGACAGAGACTAGGGACAACTGCTGTAAAATATGACATGCATCGTAGCGATTAATGCCTCCTTGATAGTGTCAAGTAAGATGACAGATGGTGTGAACTAGAAACTGACAGAACGGATGAGCTGTTATATAAAACGATCTGTGCTCACCTCGTTATCCATTGTGTGTGCGGATGATGCTGTTCACATAACACTATCCCATATTTTGAAGAGGGCCGACGACTCTCCAAAAACAGTGAAATCTGTGCAGCTTGATTACCGCTGCATTAAAAAACACACACAAATGAGAAACCCAAGGTTACCTGTCATATGAAATCTAAATTACATTGAATGTTTCAGATGTCGCCCCGCCCGGTGGACGATTCAGCAGAACAAAAACCGCTGTTTCCCGAGCCAAAGCGTTGCCCATCTTAATATCAGTAGGTTTTTGTCAAACTCATAAGAAACAGACTGGCTGTACGTTGACCTGGTCATTTGTGTAGAGAGTTGACAGATGTGCGGTAACGTTTGCTAACTCTATTGATTTATTTGGCATTAACAGCTAATGTGCTACACATTTTCAACCGTTTTTATATTACATACTATTTGGCGTTTTTCACCGATATGCAATAACATTACGGGTTAACGGTTTATCAAATAGACAATGTTAGCAAAGAGCATCAGTTAGCATTAACGCTAATAACAAACGGAGCTAACTAGTTAGCGTTAGCATGTATCTAGTTGACACTAAATGACACAAAAACAGGCTTCTGCTCTCATATTTCCGCACACCATTTCATCCTGTTTTAAGAAATATTGAAAAAGAACTTACTGCTCATGTGAAATAGCGCTTCGTTCGCCATTAGCTTTGAAATTAACGAGTTTTTCTGTGTTTTCTCATGTGCCCAGTGAGTAGTGTTGGTTGGTAACCAGGATAGCCGTCCACCAATGGTGTGAGCCGCATCCGTGTCAGACACGCCCCCAGCCTGCTGCTCCCACATCCAGACAAGCCTCCACAAACCCCCTGTGCTATAAAAACCTCTAAGAGCACTGGAGACAGAGGAATTCAAGTACACTCACCGACCACTTTATTACATACACCTCTTAAAAGTGGTAAAGAACGCAAATATATAATCAGCCAATCTCAGGCAACAGATCAAAGCATTTGGGAATGTAAGACATGGTAAAGACGACCAGCTGAAGTTCAAAGCAAGCATCAGAACGGGGAAGAGGTGATTAGACTGAACTTGGTATTGTTGTTTGTGCCAGGAGGGCTGGTCTGTGTAATTCAGAAAGCTTTGATCACTTTCAGGCTCTAGGGTAATGAGAATATATATTAGAAATATTAAGAAAGCGACATCTTTCTGGGGCAAAATGCCAAAATGTAGGAAGGAGGAGGAGAATGGCTAAACTGGTTTGAGGTGATCAAAGATGACGGTTAGTCAAAAAGACACTTGTCAAAGCCAAGGATTGCTGAGGACCATCTCTGGTGATTGAACCTTGAAGCAGAAGACCACACCTCCAATTCATAAGGTACAGCTTCCTAACTAATGAAGCAGCTGGTGAGTGTAAATGATTCAGCATTAGCAGAGTATAAAATAACAAAGAAAAAAGGAGATCCTTCAAGTAAAGTGACACAGATTTCCATGGCTCAACAGTCAAAAGTTCAACACTGTTTTTATTTATTATAAATCAATACATTTTATATAAAAAAGAACAAAGGGGTCTGAAATAAAACCATTGTAGATGTAAACCAAACAGATCAGGTTATGGCCACCCTCTTACCAGACTGCCACAGACACTTGATTAGCCAGCATGCCAAGTTAACACTCACTCGCTCGCTCATCCCAAAACACCCTAGGCTATACTTAAGATCATACTACAGTTTGGAAAAGATTTAAAATGGAAATTATGCGGTTGACATCACTCTCTCTGCAAAGCGTTTGCAAGTATAGCGACTAAGCATGCCATTGGTATTTGTGCAATCCATTACAACCATCACCAGCAGCAGCAGGCTTTTTTGTACAGAAATTTAAGGATGTGAAGACTCTTAAACTCCTGAAGGTAAACAAATTAAGCCTTGTGTGGCGCCCAGTGTTCAGGGTCCTGAATGTAACGCAGGCTTTTTAGACATCATCTAGTGAGAAATGGCAGAGACCTAGCATAAGCTGATTTGTTGTGTTAGACTTCCTAAAATGATATCAAATGAGGCATCTGAGAAAAGCCAGCATCATTGTGTTTCACACACTTAACTGCTTCTTGGAAATAGATGGACATGAAAATGGTAGATGCTAGAGGTCAAAGGGGAGCACAGCCAGCTGCTTAAAAGAAGCTAAGCCGCTCACTGCACGAGTAGCACTCAAAAACACTCAACACATAGGAGGTGGGTCTGTTACCACTGAAACCAACCTGGATTTTAAATGGATATTATGACTTTGTATTATCTTTAAAAACAAAATGCCCTTGTGACAGAATTGTAATCCATTACTGTTTACCATGAAATCTCAGGCCAACAGTTGTGAAGACCAAGTGCAACCAATTCATCCTCACAGCACTGCAAGATAAAAAGCATACAATCTAGCTAGATTAGTCCAATCATGAGGATTTCACTGACCCTCACCCTTATGTTTTTATTGTCAGAAGTTATTGGTGGACAAGTTGCCAAGATTTCCCTTCTTCTTTATTATAAACTGTTTCTTTCTATAAAATATATCATCAGTGTTACCAGGTCAAAATGAACTTTCTATATATGATAACTGTGGGTAAAGGTTATGGCCTTCTGTTGCCTGTTTTAAATACCAAGCTTTATCTGATCTAACGCTGCTGGATTATGGTAGGTAGGGGCCAGGTTAAAATGGACCACATGTCCAGTTACTAAAAACACACATGGGAGGAGAAAAAAAGGTAAAACAATAACTTAAATAGAAGTGCTTAAAACATAAGAGTTCTTAGAGCCCTTTCAAAAACCAAAAAAAAAAAAATAAGGGTGCAAAGCAGGAATCCCAACCCAACAGAAAAGATGAGCAAAATGAACAGCTGTATTGGTAATACTAATATTCATCCAATGATTCACAGATGTACAGTTCATGTGTAGATCATTTCCGTCCCTCCCTTACAAATTTTTCTTGATTCCTGGTCAGTGGCCCCCCCACGTCTGTGAGCCGCGGCTTCCCTCTGTTTCAAGTCTGTCTGTGGTGGGAGAACACTCTGTCTCAGTACACCTCCCCTCTTCCTCCTTTTCCATCAGCTCCTGCTCCTTTTTTTTCCGGCGCTCCAACTCCCACTCCACAAAAGTGTCGAAGAGGCTGGGCCAGGCCTCGTCCTCGCTGTAGTTGCTCAGGTCAGGCCCAATAGTCTGGGTGAAGTTGAGGAACATGTTCCACGTGTCCCTCGAGATGCCCCGAATACTTGAGGGGTTCTCCGACAGGAAGTCCAACCAGTGCTCCAGGATCTCGGGCGAGTCCTGGGTGAACACCAGGCGCCAGAGGGCAATGGCGATCTCGCGCTGCAGCGAGCGCTGGCCCTCCTCAGCGTCCAGGCCAAACTGGAAGGTGAATCGGTACAGGTCTTTGAAGTTCTCTTCGCCCTGGGCGTCCAGCAGCATGATGGGGAATCTTGAGCAGATGCCCTCGAGGCTGTCTGCCTGGATGGCCTTACAGCCTTCAACAAACTCCTTCCTGGTAACACAAAGTAAACAGGACCAGACATCAGAACGGCAGCTGACTTTTTCCATTGAGGATGATGAGGCCCAAAGGCAGAGAACATACTTCAACAAAATTAAATCATCATCACCAGATTAGACAAATAGCTAAATTTAGGAAGTGTTACAGTAAAGAAGTCATCAAATTTAAAGAGGTCTATAACAAATGACAAATTACTTTTTCTCTAAGGTTGATTAGAGTCTGACAGATATAGCCATTGGCGGATATTATCAGCCTATCAAAAGCATATTGGTATCGGTTCATGAGCTGTCTAATGTGTGCCATAAAAAAAAACTTTTTTCACACAATATATAAGCAGAAAATGCTGATACCATGATTTAGAAATAGTATCAGTCAACATAGAAGAAGCAAAGGCTGCAAAACAAGTTGCCTTAGCCATCTTACCCATCTGTGATGGAAAATGGAGAGGTCCTCTGAAATTTGGTTCAGTTGGCTTAATTGTTCTTTTGTGTCAGAAAATATTGGCCGTGATTCATGTTGTCCGGAGATGAAAACTAATTTAAAAAAATATCTAAAAACAGGCTGATAGAAATAGCTGATTTATCACGGGTTAAATATTTGCTACATGACAACTAATTCAATAAAGTAATTTCCATATCCCATTTACTGCGACTCTTTTCAGACAAACACCACTTCAAGAGAGCATGAATATCTTCATGGCAAGTTTTAGCATTTTCTATCTGTTTCTATTAAGCTTGTCTTATGCAATGCAATACAGGGAATATAAGTGAATGTAAATACAGCTACTGATAAAGAAGACCTTGTTGTTAAAGGAATTACAAATTAATTGTACAGAGATAATACTTTTATTGCAACACTAACAAACACAACTTCACTTCTGAGATATATATATATATATATATACAGTGTAAATTGAGCACTGCCTCAGCTAACAATGAAACATGTTTGTAACCAGAGTGTGGTGTTGTCCAAAGCCTCGATAGAAAAGTGCTGAGTTAAAAATCTGAGGGGGGTGGAGGGGGTGCAGTGCCAAATGACACGGCCAGCAGGCAGCTCTATTCATCTCTGACACTAACTGCAGTGGGAGTGCAGAGTAGGGTCCATTTCCTGTGTGCCCCCTACCTGATTGTGGGAAACTGTGAGTGTGTGTTGATAGTTCAGAAGCTGAAAACTGAGTGTGTATGTGTATCTGTATTTGTCATGTATGCAGACTGTCTCCCCAACTCCATACAGTCACATTTTAAGTGTGATTCTGTTAATTGCCACATTTCTGAGAGTATATATCAGCATCCAAATGTCCACTTCCCATTCATTGCAGATTACAATGCAGTGGTTATGCTAGTTCATCCTGATGAACAGATACCTGCAGCAACAACACGCCCCATTCCCCAGAACTCCACCTTACCTTGTAAACTTGCACATGGTGGCCGCTTGAAACTTCCAGGCAAGAACAAGCACACGAAACTCTGCCGGGTCCACACACAGGTCATTGCAGAACATCTCCATGCCTTCCTCCAAGATGGCGTCTTCCTGTTCGTCCTTGTAGCAGCAGAACAGCTCCTCAATGCGCAGCATCGACAGCCCCTCTCCATCCAGACACTCGTCCTTGCATGGCTCCCCCTTCACCGCAGCGATGACAGGCGTCTCCACTGTAACCTCCAATGCCTTGGTGCCATTGGACAGCTCGCTGGTGGCTTTGCTACACGGGGCACTGGGCTCGTCTTTGTGGCCCCCACCGCCACCAGCACTGCCTCCTTTCTTGTGGTGGGACTTGGAACCGCTCTCCTTGTCTCCACTCTTGCTGCCGAGTGAGGACGTGGGATTTTTACACTTTGTGACACACTGACCCATGTCTTCCTCCCTGGTCCCTCTTCAGTCTTTCCTCCTCGCCTTCAGTCCCCGTCCGAACCACCTAGACGCCTCTTCTCTGGCCCTGCGAGACGTCTCAACATACCCTCTGGCCTGAAGTGGAGAACAACTTTAAAGTGTAAATTCAAAGTCAGTTTGGCTCACAATGAAAAGGTATAGATGCACTTTCCTCTGGCTATGAGTATAACTAGTCAAACTGCAGGGATTTATTGAACATTAAAGTTACACTACCTGTGCCCAAACTGCCACGATCCACTGTTAGACTTAAAAACCCTAAAAGAACAGAGAGAACACAAATCTTCAGTATACATCCAATTCAAACACAATGTAGATCACCAGAAAACCTACAGAGGTTGGTTTTGTGTTCTATAAAGCCCCTACCAAACTAACTTCTCTTCCAAAAAGGAAAAATAACAGATATAACTGCAGATTTCATAAAGTGTTAAGTTGGAATGAGAGCAGAAATTACATGTGGATTGGGCAATAATTCGGCACCCATATGACCATGCAAAAACTCCATAAAGTGCTTTCCCAAACTAATTTACAACATTATTAAACATCATTCTACTTTACACATACAATGTGTCACATTGTTGACCGTTTCTTGATCTTTGGAATACTATTCCCACCCCTTCTGCCAGTAATTTGGAGATAGAAGGAAATTTACGTTATTAGTCCAATGCTAGACTGGACAAACTGCCTGATGATGACACCCTTTCTAAATAACCCTGGGCATCACTTTCTGCATTATATGTTCTGTATAAAATATCAACAACATGAAGAAGATTCACCTATTACAGGCAAATAACCGACTTGATATACTGTAACTCATTAGCTTTATTGTGTTTCATTTCACAATGTACATAAGACACAGAAACCAACTTTCTTGGTTATCAGGAGTGATCACTGTAAAAAAAACAAGCACTGCTTGACAGAAGGAGTTTTACCAGGTTCAATAATGTGTAAACCAGTAATAGAAGTGATGCTTTATTACAACACCTCAGCAAAAATGGCAGTACATGAAATAATACAATAAAATAAAGGGTCAACTTGTTAAAGTAGCAACCATGAATCCAGACTGTGAAGCTACTAGGTCTATTGATGAACTACACTGTGATTGACAAGTCAAATAACAAGAAGACATTAACCTAATTTGCAAATCAAGCAATAAGCAAGTAGGACATCAGTAACTTTTATGGAGAGGAGAATAAAAATGTGATTACTGACCAAACTGTATGCAGCTAGGGTTTGAAGTAATCAAACTAACCCACAAAAGTGTAAAAGCATGATCACTTCTCCCCATTAATCTCAGTATAGTCTTTCTTTACATGCAAGTTAATGCAATGAGTGATTTTGCTATAACATCTACACACATAAAATGTACATGTGTAGATGTAAGTGTTTAGCACTGGGAAATATGGCAACATAAATTTGTCCTATATATTCTTCTACATGGTTTCTAAAGCATTGTCAGAATACAGTAGATGCTGTGCTGGACAATGCCTTGTGTACTAAGCACTTGTTAATGAAATTGGAGTAAGCCATAGAAAAGCTATTTTGCTCAGAGTATAGGCCTACAAAAATTATTTTAAGTGGTTATTTCATAGAGCCCATTTTAAAATTAAATTACCACAGAAAAACACACAGGATTGGGACATATCATTGTGAGAATAGTATGTTACCCATATTACTATTAAAGATTTTCACGCAGCCCTACAAGTGTTCATAAAATAGAAATACTTACAGACAATTCCTCTGACGGCATTGGCCACAGATCAAAGTGTCTTTCTATTCTGCTCCATCACTGTGACCTTGACATCCGCAATGCTGAAAAGACACATTATCTTGTCATCATAAGCAGAAAGTGATAGCTCATCATTCCCAAACCTGCAGGACTATTTTTGTCAACATGCTATATATGTAATTTGAGCACAACAAAAGTTTGCCTCATTGCTGGATTATTCATTCTCTGATTTATAACTGCAAAGAAAATGTTATTAAAGCATCTGCCTAAAAGGGGTTTTTCCACTGGTTTTCACCTCAGTGGATGCTTTGTCTTAAATTTGTTACAACTCTGCTTTAATTTTCACAACTTTAGTTATTTCTGAAAGCAACTTTTATTTTATGTGGGGATGGTCACTGATTTTTCCAAGCCACGATTATTAGTTTAAAGTCATAAAAATGAAAATACCATAATCGGGGCAAATTGACAGCACTAATCATTGAACTGGGCATGTCGAGACAAATGTCTCACTGACTCAGTCTGGCAAACTTCACTTGATGTTAACCAATATCTGATGGTCGTCTTAACGCCTAATCATTACAACTTTTATTTTAAATTAAGCTAGGCATGTTATGTTAGCCGAACACTTCAGTATTTAGCCATTACTTTATCTAAGATAACTCGCCAAAAATTCTTGGTACTGAAACTGTGTGGGACAACAAAGTTGAGCTGCAGTACTAATGCGAGATATTTGCAACGCTGTTGTAAAAGCACAGCTTCAGTGAGGTTCTATAGCTGACCTTAAATAACGTTAGCTAGCATTAACGATATTATACCAAGTTATGTTCGGGCACAAACAGGATCAAGTGAGCTTAACACCACATGCATAACACTCCGGAATGTCACATAAACGCCGTCTAAATGCCCAATTACACCTGGTAATGTCACGTAGCCATAAATTCATATGGTGCTGGTTGTGAAGCTATAATCGATTAACGAGACATCACCGCCACTGGGCCATTTACATCCAAAACTGCCTGGCCCTGACGACGTCGCCATAGCTAGCTAGCATCAGCTCGGTTAACTAAAAGTTAGCTATCGGCTAAGCTAGGTCTTTCGATTAAGACACCGATAAATACCAGACTTGTGATAGTAAAGAAACTTACCTTTTTGTAAAATCCTATTGTGTGAGGTTCGATGTACATCACTTCAGGAACACCAGTACAAATTACAGTTAGTAAGTAAGTTGGCCAAGGTAGCGTATCCGACCAGAAGCGAACTGAGGCAAACTCGTCGCGTTAACTCAGATTGCTAGCTAACTAGCTCTCAGCTGACAAAAACTTCCACATCAATATCGAATCCAACTCCGCTTTTAGAAAAAAATATGTAAAAGAGCTAGCAACTAGGGCGTGCTTCTGAATGCGTTTTGAATAATGCTCGCTTTCTGAAGTTAAGTTAAAGGACCATCTCGGACTAAAGCAGCCAATTTCTTTGTGCTTCCCCCTTTTAGTCATTGAGTGTAGCTACATTGTGGGTATTTTCCTGCATCACTTCCTCCCTGCCTACAAGCACCCAACAGCTGATCCTCATCTCGGCGATGGCAGCGATAACACAAAGCTTTTAATTTAACAAAGTGATGTGCTTGGGAGTACTACATTGCAACCATTTCGATAAATTTAAACAAAATCAATCACCAAAGCACGTGTTTTGTTAATGATATTTTACAGAAACCCTTCTGAGAAAAACATTAAATGTGTCAAAACCTATTTAGAAGTGATCAGAAATGGGCAAATTCATTGAGAATTGTAAAGAGGGTGTCACTACTTTGAATAGGTAAGGCATCTCCAACTTTGTGTACGCTGAAAAGTGGAGGCACCCGTTTATCCTCATGTTTTGTCGTTTTTTCCCCGTTTCGAAACCAGTTCAGGGTAAACGTCATCACCAGGCGACAAACGCTGTTCTGTTGTCCTAGCAAGCGGCAGCTGCTCTTCAGACACAGTCGGTAGGTCAGAGTTTGTAGTATGAAATAAATTATTAATAGGTGAAATTGCCATTGCTTGGCGTCATCTTGAATGGTAATCGTCTCGCTCTTAATTTAATCTCCCTTCTATCATAACACACGTCTAATTAGAGCTGTCAGGAGGATCAGTGCGGTAGTTAGCTTCATGTTGACAAGTGGTGCCAGTGTTACATCATGTTTTCTCTTTGGGAAACAAGAGTTTTTACGAATACATAATGGCATTTTATCATATTCTTCCTCAAGTAATACCTTAATCTAACCACATATCAGAACATAGGATTAAGACGTTACAGTCAGTAATGTAACAAGCTATTTACTAGCACAGTGTTTGTTTTAGTGACATCTAGTGTCGACTGTGGCAAATAAATAAATAAATAATTCATGCCTCGACAAAATTATTTTTTTTTATATTCTGAAAAGATTATTCTGCAGCAGTGCATTCAAATCAATGATATCTGTTTGTTGCATCACTGTCTTGTGGAAACTACATATATTTGTATAACTCTATCCTTAATTTGAGTTTGTTTTTTTGCTTGCCTTAATAGGAAGGGAAATATTATAAACTGAAAAGCAACTGGTGACTAAATCCATCAGACTAATGTAATGGAGTAAGAAGTGCAATATATTTACTAACAACATAGTCACAGCCACACTGTCTATATTACTAAATTCAACTACCTATGCATATAGGGCAGGGCTTCTCAATTCCAGTCCTCATGCCCCCATGCCCCACATGTTTTAGATGTGTCCCTCTTCCACCACATCTGATTCAAATGAGTGGCTCGTTATCAGGCCTCTGC
>JAOWBC010000617.1:12254107-12269155 GCA_028566105.1 Hypoplectrus providencianus
GCTGTTCAGTTAATAAGCAGTGAGGGAGTATTGTACAGTTTTATGGCTAATGTGAAGGAAAGACTTCATGTCCGTAAAGATGAAGGATGAGCAGAAGACCGGCTGAAGAAATTACCTCTGAAGATGGAGATACAAAAACCTGAATTTTTACTGGGATAAACGTCCATTCGTACCTGCTTTGCAAGTCCGACACTGACTGAACAAAAGTGACTTGGCCCAAGGTTCTGCTGTGACTCAGCCCGGTCAGATCTGCGTTCGCTCGCAACAGCACCTGAGAGAGAGAGGGACAAGAGTTCAGGGATGAAGAAATTCAAAGGGGGTCTGTGTCTTGTGCTGAAGATGATGGAGTGGTTTTCTCCAGTGTTAGAGTAACACACAAAGAAGGAGCAGCTGCGGCGGCAGATGCAGAGAATGCCTCAGTTCGGTTAACAGGGACACTGGGAGAGAAGATACCACCTTTTACTTCTGCATCTTGGGAGAGGACAGGTAGAAATAAAGGTAAGAGAAGAACAGAAAACTTCACTTCCAAGTGTCACTGGTCTGTAGTGTTACAATGTTTACAGTTAAGCATTCCTTTTTGAGCACATACACAGTCTAATACAATTTAAAAACAAGAACAGAAATAGGAGTTCTTTTGTGAATGAGTCAGTAATTGCAAAGGATTTACAAACAAAATTGGAATAATTATTTATGATTTTGTTTTTGTAAAAATTGCTAAATTTCCCTGACCACTCCTGTGATGTAAATGTAAACACCAAATATTAAGCTGAAAGCCATTGCTGTAGTTGTTTGATTTAAAATCCACCGTGCCTTAGAACAGAGCTAAAAACAACAAATCATGTGTAACTGATAAAGCATTTCTAAGTGCACAGTTTGGCTTTACTATAGCAATGCAGATAAACATTTATTTTAAATGATGTTGATTTCTGGACCCGAAGACTCATGCAGGGTTAATCACCTGCAGCCTTTTGCTCAGATTTTGAAAGTGCTAAGAAGGCCATGCTTATCGATATCAGGCTGTGATGTGGACAGGCTCCCAACTCCCAAAGGGACATAGACAAACCCCCCAAAAATAAGTTAAAACTAAACTTAAATACTGATCTTAACAGTGAACAACAGTTGATGGAGTGTACAATAACAATGTTGTCTGATTTCACTACGTCAGTAAGACAGGAATGGGAGAAAAAGGTGGAGGATATTAATGCATTATATTGTGTGAAAATAATACTACAGCACAGCAAATAATCAATTATTATCATTATAATATAGACAATAATAATAAATATAAGGAAAACTGTAACAGAAAATTGTAATTACTTTTTGAATTTCATGAATTAATTATGGAATCACATTAAATCAATTTTAGTTTAAAAAGGCAGATGACAAAAAATAACAACATGAACATTTTGGGCCTGTACCCAGTAGAATAGAGTCAGTCAGTTCAGTCAATGTAAACAAACACTCATTTCTGCATTACATCATCCCACTTCAACTTCAACAAACACCTTGATAATAACTGCACTGCCACCACTTAATAACTTTTAGGCACCTAATTTCCTGGCAGTGTTACACCAGATAACTAACAATGGCATGTAATTTAACCTAACATTACCAGGGGACAGACATGAGCAGGTATTAATGGATAAATGTGTTGCTTCAGGTCCTGCACTTTTCTATCAGTGTATAAAGAAATCACTGATGTGATGGTACAAAAGACTCTGAGGATGAAGGGAACCAAGATTATGCAGCATTGCCTGACAGTTCAATGACCCCATCCTGCTTTTCATCTCAGCTTAGTTCAATTTGATTCATTTTTATTAGCCAAAAGGGATACTTAGCATGCAGTAGGACACAATGAAAACATAAAATACATCCACACATCCACAGAAAGGCATAACATCAGATCAAACACATGCTACAGCTTATGCACCTTCTTGTATGACCTAATGTATCGAGCAGTACTGTATTTAAACTAGCATATCTTAGCTTGTGAGCTCTGACCAACAGGTGTCATTTAAAATTGGAAATTACAGAGTTCTGGTTTAATATGGGTGATTCAGCCTTTGTGAATGGTACAAGTAATTAAAAAACTGCACAAATAAAGATCAAAAAAGGCCCAGTGAGAAGCTCACATGTGGGAATGATCAATCAATGGGAACCAGGTGTTTGCCGGTGAAAAAGCTACAGGTGCAGCTAGCAAAAAAATTTTTTTACTTGCATATAATATACCAGCTTTTATAACAATGTGAGAACATGACTCAGTTCTTTATTATACCTCTATCTACCACTTCTCTCAACAACGACCTGAGATGCCATCTGAGCACAGGGGATGGCCTATATACAGAGTACCAGCCTCCAGGGTTGGATACTGTCTTAAACTGACACTTAAACATCTATTGGTCTAGAAGTTGAACCACAAAAAGCGTCAGTTATTGCATTGGGGAAAAAAAGCTAGTTAGTACAACATACTGACAATCAGACAACATCTCTGCATGGTGAAGTGGTGTTACTCTCTATAGGAAAATACCTGAAGGGTTACTTGAGACGAGATGAGTGCCGCGTGGTGAGCTATAGGAAAATACAATGACACCCGAGCCTTGGCTCTTCCTTCACAATGGCCTTGGGAGGTGGGCTAGGATCGTAGTGGCTCAGTTTCCTGCATGCTTGTCTTGAGATGAAGTACCCTCTCCCACTACACTTCATTGTTCCTCTCAATCCTGTCCATTATTTTTGCACATCCAATTATTCATTCTATTCATCCTAATCAGCTGCAAGCTTATTGTCTCCCCTGGTCACTTCTCTCCACCCCCAAGAACACTTACTGCAGACAAGGTCACAAAAGGTTATCCTTGAAATTAATTTCAGCGGCTGGAAATCGTCTTATAAATCATGTTTTCTAAACTTTAAGTGCTTAAATTGCAACACAACATAATAAAATACGACTTGTAGGTAGAGATCTGTGATCATAATAAAACAAAAAAAGGTCAACAAACCAACACAATTAAAAACACAGGATTAGGATTTTGACCTGCAATCTTATTGAAATATCTCTCAATATAAGACCAACGACAGACAACAAACACATCTAAGAATATTTATGTTCAGCAGTAAGTTTATATCTAGTTGTCAAAAAATAAATAGTAATGGCGAGTTCTACTTGTGTGTTATGAATTAGCAAACTACCCTTTGCCAATAGAGGTTAATTTATATTGATGAAACTTTTTCACATTGTGAAGATTGCTGTCAAAACCAAGTCATAGAGCTGGTGACAAAAAAATAATCTCTAATGTACATTCAAAACTTTAATGCATTTCATATAGGGAGCTTCCCATGTGGCTACAGCAAAGGCTTTCTGCATGGGATTGTGATGCACTTATCTAATGACTCTGTGGACACAGGGAGGGTTTTTACTTTCATTTGTCCAATTCACTGGACACCTGACACTGTCCAACTACTGTATGATATGGAGACACCGTATAGGGCTGCACAGGTCATGCATGTAGTGTTGAGACAAAGATGTATAATGTGAAATGCTGAGACGACGTTCAGGCTCAAGATTCATCTCGGTTATGTAACAGAGTCAGTGTGGTTACCATGCCACAGCCAAGCCCTCCTGCCCCCACATGGATGAGCCGAACATACCTAATTAAACTGTGTGTGTGAAAATCAAGCCAGAGTTACAATATGAAAGAAGAAGACCATCTAGTTTGGTTGATTTATTCACAGATTTATGTATTGGAGATGATATTTTTAGCATAAACAGCTGTGCTCTTTTGGGAATGCATTGTGTTGTCAAAAGGTAAAAGGAGCTTTTGTAAGGATAAAAATATCCATTTGGGTACAGTATGTTTCTCCTGATACAGGTATGTGTTTGACCCTTAAGGGACAATTTTAAAATTGTCCATGAGGTAATCTGGCTCTAGATCAAAAGAACGTCTACCTGAAAAAGTGTGAGTGAGGATGGAATTAGTGCGAGTGTGTGGCAGACGGCAGGACACCCGGGATTTGGAAACGCACATGAGTGAACTGTTAAGTCTTCAGGGCCCAAATCAGGCCAGCAGACACAGAACGGATGTGGCCAGGCGATAAAAGCTGTCTGCACCCAGAGGGGCCTCAGTCCTGCCCCCATGGGCAAAACACCTTGACCCTGGCTCAACATCCAGCGCAGTGGCCAGGTTATCTGCTGCATGACCACGACATTCATTTGACAGCCATACTGACATGCTGAATTTATTACATTCCAAACAACATTTTAAGGTATATATAATCAACTGTATTGTATGTGTAAACTCATAATAAAGGCCCCAATATGTAATTAAAATAAATATGTGATACAAGGCTTGGCACAGGGGATAGATCTACTACAATCATGAAGCACCATGGGAAAGTGCTATAAATTCACAGCTTCCTACCAACATGATTAATAATACGGCAAATTGTACAGAATGGGGCCAAATAAATAGTCTTTTGCTCTCCTTCCCTGTATAGCATATAGGATAGCATGTCCATGGACTCAGTGACACACATATAAGGCCCTAAGAGTATGTTTAAAAAAAGGCGTTTAACCCCCTCTATTCCCTTGAAGAAAGTATTGTAGTGAAAGGACAATGGGAAACTTAAAATCAGAAAAGAAACAGACGAGCAGATTGTTGGTTGGATGTCTATTAATTGCATAAACGGCAAACACATGCTGAAATCCAACATGTGATAGCCTTCTTTCATAGGTGAGCCTTAAATATAACACCCCCACTTATTTTATAAAACACAAAACCAGATAAGTGTATCAACTCACAAAGTGGTCATTTTTTTCATTAAAGAATAATAAACATCTGTTAGGTAATTACTTAGTTTTTCCCCACTGCCGACTTTCTTTATAATTCCAAAGAGAAAAGCACAGGAAATGCCACGTGACAGAAGTGGATCTGCTTCGAAGCCAGCTCTTCACTTACCCAGCCGACATCAAAAGACACAAGGACCCTTCAGTGAGGGCCAATTGGATTTTGAGTCGTGATGTTTTAAAGGGAGCAAGATGGTGAGGAGAGGAGTGTGAATGAACTGAAGTAACCGGTATTATGGATACTAACACTGTTAACCGGGGTGTAGGATGGGGATAAAAAGGTTGAACATGCTGTCAAACTGGACTGGTAATGCAGCAGTCAGAATGTCAACTGTTCACAATTATATTCTTTATCAAAGTTTCCAAGAGGTCAAACTTATCAGAAGCTGTTTTCTGGTAGACTCACTTTTGCTGCATCATTAATGGGGAACCCTATTACAAAACAAAGTCAGGGAGCTTTGAGAAACATAAAAATGAAATGCATCAAATTCAGAACTCAGGCTGCATTTTTTGTAGAGTTTCCAATTGAGTATATGTAACAAAGGATTATCAAAAAAACAGACAAAACCCCAACTTTTTGGGAATGGGAGTTGTAAACAAACAAATAACAAATACGTGTTTAAGTCATCTATCAAAAATCATGATCCTTTATCATCATCATTATGTAAATCTAATGAGGGTTTATCAAGAATATCGCCTACAAAAAAAATTAAAATAAGAAGAGCACATAAAAACTAAAAGCGATCGTGATTATTTGTCATTTTGGCTCAAATAGACAGACAGCTCATTCAGTGAAATGATCTATTAATGTCAGTCGCCTTCTTTTTAGGCCAGTAGCAAAATTATGTGGGTATTATTTATGTTTTTTACTCTAATTTGCTTTCCAGTTACTGAAAGCTTCGATTGCTGGTTTTTTTGTTAAGTTTTCATACACATGTATATATGACCATAATGTCACAGAAAGACACTCACATCGTTCTTCTCTCCTGTCATTCTCTACAGGGATTGGATTAAAACACAAGGCTCCCACCCAGCTCCCTGTCTATGACTCACTAAAATGCAGCTTAGCCAGTGATCAAGCTGAGAGGGGCCTCGATCACTCCAGGCCTGCCCTTCTGCACTGACCCTGCAGCTGGAGGCACCGCCGGGAGCATGAGTGTGGGAAGGATCAACCGCTACAGCATTGTGTCATCTGAGGAAGAGGGCCTCCGCCTCACTACCATGCATGGCATGAACGGCTTTGGCAATGGCAAGATCCACACACGCCGCAAGTGCCGCAACCGCTTCGTCAAAAAGAATGGCCAGTGCAATGTGCAGTTTGCCAATATGGAAGAAAAGTCCCAGCGCTACATGGCCGACATTTTCACCACGTGTGTCGATATTCGCTGGCGATGGATGCTGGTAGTCTTCACTCTTGTGTTTGTTGTCTCCTGGCTGGCCTTCGGTTTAGCCTTTTGGGTCATTGCTCTTCTGCATGGAGACCTGGATAACCCTGCCGGAGATGACAACTTCACTCCATGTGTCCTACAGGTCAATGGATTTGTGGCTGCATTTCTATTCTCCATTGAAACACAGTCTACGATAGGTTATGGCTATCGCTGTGTCACTGAAGAGTGCCCCGTAGCTGTCTTCATGGTGGTCTTCCAGTCCATAGTGGGCTGCATAATTGACTGCTTTATGATCGGCGCCATCATGGCCAAGATGGCGAGGCCTAAGAAACGAGCACAAACACTGTTGTTTAGCCACAATGCTGTCATTGCCATGCGGGATGGAAAGCTGTGTCTCATGTGGAGGGTCGGGAACCTTCGCAAGAGCCACATTGTAGAAGCCCACGTCAGGGCACAGCTCATAAAACCTCGGATCACTGATGAGGGCGAATATATTCCTCTAGACCAGATAGACATTAATGTGGGCTTTGATAAAGGCCTGGACAGGATTTTCTTGGTTTCACCCATCACTATTCTCCATGAGATAGATGAGGAGAGTCCCCTATTTGGGATCAGCAAGCAGGACTTGGAGACAGCAGACTTTGAGATTGTCGTCATCCTGGAGGGGATGGTTGAAGCAACTGCCATGACCACCCAGGCTCGCAGCTCCTACTTGGCCTCTGAGGTCCTCTGGGGTCACCGTTTCGAACCAGTCCTGTTCGAGGAGAAAAACCTGTACAAGGTGGATTACTCTCACTTTCACAAAACCTACGAGGTGCCGTCCACCCCCCGCTGCAGTGCCAAGGACATGGTGGAGAACAAGTTCTTAGTCCCCAGCTCTAACTCCTTCTGCTATGAAAATGAGCTGGCCTTCCTTAGCCGTGATGATGAGGAGGAGGATGTAGGTGGTGGGAGCAGAGCACTGGCGAACCTCAGTCCAGATCGGAACAGTCGACATGAGTTTGAGCGCTTACAGGCCACCAGAGCGCTGGATCAAAGGTCATATCGTAGAGAGTCAGAAATATGACCCCTACCCAGTGACTGGGTCAACGTTCAATAACTTTATTAAAGGGTATAAATGCAGAGCAATGCAAAGTGCCATAGGAAAAGCAGACTACTGTGAAAGATTGGAAAAGAATTAAGACAAGCGTGAAAGGGACTTAATTGTAAGGAATGGGAAAAAGCAAGAATACACAGCCTATGTTGTGGTAAGGAATGTCTACAATCAAGGAAAAGGCTAGGGAAAGACCTTCTTCCTGAATGGAAACTTGAATCTTTTTTCACATGGTCATTTTGAGTTAAGAGTGTTCAATGATAGAGCATCAAAAACTATTATTACAGAACCTTATAATCAAATCTTAGGTGTAAATACATTGCTTAGGTAAGTTATGTTTTGTGTGCAGTATACATTTCCAAAAACACCTCTAAAAAATAGAAGTTCCTATTCCAACTTGTTCTTGGGCACAAGTAATAGTGTTACAAGGCTTCTCTCGAGTTCTCCTCACATTGCTGTAATTTGCTGGACCTGCGTTCAGTGACACATTGAAAATTCGTGCACTGCAGCATTCAGATGCAATGAGCCATGATGAAACATCTGACCATGAGCCACTGAGAACAACATAATACAACACCTTCATTTAATGTTGGTGTGATCCAAAAATCTACACATGTAGGGAGAGTAGGCAAAACTGATTGCACTATGAAGAACTTAAAAATGACATTAAAATATATGGACAAACTAGAAATATACTTCTAATCTTTTAGGGCCTCACATTTTCTCCTTATTTTTGAAAACAATCATTTTACAAACCACCACAATCATGATTTGGCTACACTGGCCACAAATCATGGCATAAACAAACATTGATGAGTAGTCAGGTAAAACAACACTGAAGCACAAACTTTGGACAACAGTCTTAACTAAACATTTTGTAGTTTCAAATAATGTCTTTTCAGCAAGGTACAAGTTGCAAAGTCTAAGCTTTTATCAATAAAATGAATAACCGAAGAGCAGTAACCTCACCAAGAAAAGCACCTTAAAGTGTAACTTTACAATCACAAAAAAATGTTATAACCTTAATTCAAACCATAACAAACTGGCATAAATTGATCCTAATGGTTTTGTCCTCTTCAAAAATAAATCTATGCATATAAAAACAACATCTGTGGACAGGAATACTATTAAGTTATGTATGGGATGGAAGTATGTTATGAAATCGCTTTAATCAAAACTTAATGCTCAGCCTGAAAAAATTATAATAATAAAAAAATGCATTCAATCCATTTCTAAGAGCTGCTGTCATGTTTATCAAATCTATGACAATAGAAATTGACGGTCAAAATTTGACATATCGCTTAAACCTTTAAAATGTACACATGAAGAATACAATAATGAGTATTATTTCTAACAATCCAACAAGCATCTATTCCAAATGCTTAAAAAAAAAAGAAGCCTCAGAAGGGCAAATGTGTCTACAACACTTATGCTAATAAGGTTAGAATAGTCCAAATGTGTTTGCCAACTTCCATTAGCTGGCCATGCATTTCTTTTCATTTCATTTTACATCAGCAGTGGGTAAATTTAACTGTTTTTTATATCAGCAATAACCAATTGGACCTCTGTATCAAACACTTAGATTATGACAATGTGTTATTTCATTATTAGTTTGGCTAAAACCTGTTCACTGTCATTACTGTATAAACAGAGTTAATGGCTTCCTCCTTCACCCCTCACATGATTCCTCTACCATTTACAGACATCACATACTGTAGACAGCTAGATGCATTTTAGCAATACGCTAATATGATGATTAAGACACTGACATATGTCTGAATGGAAGCAATAAAAACTAAAGCACATCTTTCTCCATTCATTTTAGAAATCATATTTAATATTCTTGATATACAGATAAAAGGTGAAAGGAAAGAATGGTTTTAGAGAGGGGAATGACCCTTCATTCTTAACTTTTTATTGTATTTGTATGTGTATAATTTCTCCGATTTGATACCAAAGTTATGAGTGTAGCTCAGACTTAAGTTTTTAAGGGATTGTAATGGTAATTGTCCAAAAAACTAAACCCTAAAAATATGCCATTCATGAAAACAAATTAACGTTCAATGAAAAATAAAAACCCAAATCAACAAAACGTTGCTGTTATAAACTCAATCATTTGCTCATCACTATATAGGAGTAGTTTAAGACACAATTATAATGCATGACAACTTTTTCTTTGGCATGAATAATAGCCTTTAAAATGATCCCTTATTCTAGATGCCTAGTCAGAAGTTATCATTCAAACCTCAAAATGTTTATGTTGTACCACAGAATTGTGTTAATCAAGTCCAGTTGATCTATTACCTCACTGAAAACGTGGATGTCATGTCCCTGTGGAACAATTTTAGTTAACTTTCACACATAAAAGGTTAGCCTACATACAGTATGTGTTAAGAAGGAAACATAAAAAGGTATGGGGAAAAACTACATCATGGACACACAGAAGGGACCATAAAATGGTCGTTATGTTGGTCACAATGACTAATATTTTACTAATAGTCATTTAACTCTGCGGTAGTAGATATTTCTTGGTTACATGTTGCTTTTTTAGAAAATTGTGGGATGTAGTAAGATGATTAAAGCATTTTTGGCTAATAAATGAAGTTCTTTACCCAACCCTAAACATTTATAATGCTCATTGCCTTCTGGGAAGGTTCTATACACTGATGTGCGAAGCCTCTGCACCTACTCAGTGGTGAAATAAAAGTGAAGCATTTCTACTGAATAACTTTTCATAATTGTTTTAGCGTTGATGTTGCCCACCTGAGCCCTTAAAAAAGAAACACACACAAATGTTTGAGCTAAATATATAGGTTTATAGTGTAAAAAGCATAGTACCATAAAGTATATTAGGGAGCAGCCAGGCTGAACAAACCTGCTTATTTTTATACAAAGTTCTTTTTGATAGAATACAGTGATCAATATTTATCTGTTTTCATCAAAGTACTACAATGAAATCACTATTGAGAGGCAAAAATATGATTCTTGTCTCACTTTTCAATGATTTAATTTCTGTTGTTTCATTTCTGCACAGATGCTCATGATTAAACAGGTATTTCTCTTAAAGGGATGATTGGATTAACCTTTGACCTCTGTAGAAGTCTTCCTATGCCCAGCGAAATGTCTACTGGGCTTTTGATTTTAATTCAAAGTCATTTAAATTGTTCAATTAAAAACTAACTGTGAAAAAAAGTTGTTTTTATCTCTTTTGTTGAAAGTGGTCAGCCATTGATGGGCTGTGTTGAAATGTTAAAGCAGATAGAAACCTCAGACATCCTCAGACCTGGATGGATGAAGCAGTTGCTGAGGTAATATATCACCATGAGGGGTGGTTTAAGATGAGAGTCACCACAGCCAATGACTTCCTGGTCTTGGGCCAATTATTCAAGAAGGCTCATCAATTAATCGCTGTGACACACAAACAACCAGCGGCCAGGGGCCTTTTGGCCCTGCTGAACTGGGCAAGAGGCCTGCAGCGGACTAAGTCAGATCAATGGGGTAACAGCACATGAGAGATCGTTATTATTCTACTACCTGAGAACTGAGGAAACCTAATTATTTCTAAATTTAAATGAAACTACATGTTCTATTATTTCAGCAGGGGTGGAACAATACTACAAAGTGAAAAAAATGAATGCATATTTTCATCTTGCCTTTATTTTGAAATTCGACCTTCATATTCTTCGCCTCAGTTAAGGTCCTAGCATAATGCATGCTGCCTCACTGTGCAGCTTCTTTGAATAGTACAGAACCATCACTGATATTATTGATGTTATTATTTACAACTGTGTATTTCCTACAATGACTGGTAAAATGTATTATGTGAAAAAAAAAATATTTTGCACACAGCAATTGCATATATTACCTCAAGTTAAAAGTCTTACACTGTTCAGCAGACAAACCAATACTTCATAGATGATATTGAGACATGTTTGGGAGTATATCTGAATGATATAGTAGCTGATATAAACACATTACTCAAACAGAGCTTTTTGAGAAGTGTTGCTTGCATTTGGTTATTTAAAAACTGTGATCAACAAATTGTGCCAAGAGGGAAAATTTACATTTGCAACTCAACTTCTGTCTCATTGACAGACTACATAATGGCAACACTGTTTTTAATTATCACAAACATATATATAGTATTTCTGAACTGTAATTTTCCTGTTACTTTAAGCCGAGATGTCAAACGAAACCAGCCTGTGATAATTTGGCTAAGGCTAATATGGGCCTATTATATAGCAAGAGCTAATGCCCAGTGATTTCATCATCAGTTGAAATAATGTATTAGATTAGAAAAGTGGTCTTCAAAGTGTATGGAAAATTAGCATTGTACACCTAAATTAAATGTGTATTTATAACATAGAACTCCAAGGTTTAACAGTGCAGATATTTACATGGCATATGCATGAAAGATCTACAATCAAATGTAAGAGATTCCTGTTACAGGGCCCCTTAAGAGTAAAGAACTGAAAGAGTTACACAAGTGCCCAATCTTGTGAGTGTAATGGCGTCATCAGCACCACAGAACACATTTTTGAGTGGTGATGAATAACCCTGAACTCGCTGCACGAGATCTGTGGCCATCAGTTCTTTCTAAATAATTCAGGTTGGGGTGATTAAATCACCCACAGTGAGCGACAGATGTGGGATTAACAGGCTGGCCACTGGTTGTGCTGAGCTCAGGCGTTGGGTCTCAGCACTTACTGACACCGGGATCACAGAGGCTACGTTGTAAGCATTTGCCAAGTTTGATTATGTAACATGGCCAGGCTGTGTATGTTAGGCTTTGTGTGGCTTGGTGTAACACACAGAAAGCAGAAGTGAAGCTTTCAGGATTAGCGGCAAGCAGTGTTAATGAGTGCCTAACGCATGAAAGCATTATAGATTTTTCATCAATGTCACACAGGTTAAGGAGCTCAGATTTTGACTTTACTCTGAAAGTGAGCAGTCCTTTGATAACTGTGATGCCAAACAGTTTAACTGGCATAGCAGGATCAGACCACAAGGTCCTGGATAATTAAGGGGTATGTCAGTGATGTAAGTGGGATGATTGCTGTGTAATCCCAGCGACATACCACTCGAATGGTATGGGTAGACGATGAGTCCAGTAACTCACATCAGTGGCTCTAAACCTGAGGATTCCCCACAATGTTTTGCAAGATTATTTCCTGGGATCACCAATAATTGTTGAGAAAAACAATTTGTAATTTTGAAATGGATGTCAGTTCACTGTTTTTGCTAAAAAAATAAGAAAATTATGTTTTATATGCCCTGAAGAAAGAATTGTATTCAACAATGGTTTGTTAGCAGTTGTATGTGTCTCAAGGCTATGAGTGCCACTGATGCACCAGCCTCTCCCTTAACACACACAGTTCCAGCTAATAAAATATATTAATTACCATACAGAGGCTGTTGCCACGTAACCTGCTGGATCAAGAAAAAAACAACCAGACATGACCTCAGCACCAACCATGGCTAAATCCAGACAGACAGATAGACAGACAGAAAGACAAAAGGTTGAGATTTTTTTTTTTTTTTTTTACAACATCATGATATTTTGTCTAAATTACGCAACAGCACGTTGACACCCAGGATCCCTTGGGAATGTCCCTTCTGTGACTCCCAGGGAACAGTCGACTTAGCCAGCTGGGTCCTGGACTCACACATTTGCTCACATGATATAAAACAAAAAAGGATTACACCTACAAAAGACTTCTGGAGCCAGTTAAAAGATGTGAAAGAATACAAGGAAGTGACCTCGCCAGGCTCTCTGCCAGCCAGCCCATATAGGCTAGTTATAATTAATGCTGGAACAAACTCCCTTTAGCCTGGACTCTTGATGACAGTAAAATGAGGGGAAATCGTGTTGAAGAGGCTATATAAAGCTCCTCAGTGTCAAGCCGCATGTGGCTCTGAGGCCAACACTTTCACCGCTAAAAGTACTCCCTGTTAATTCTCGTGATAGTATCACTCAATCAAGGATACGTACTAGAGGTCTGAAGTCTTCTTTCTTTTAGCAAGGCTTTTTTTGCATTTACAATATTATCTACAAGAGAATTTTTATACTTGGATATAAACTAATAACATGACTTATGCAGAAGAATGTACAAAAATAATAATAAATGTAAATAGGAAATGAGTAATACATGGTACTATATCAGGAGATCAGTGATTGTTGGATACTGAAGCACAAATTGAGTTATTCTATAAAGAGATACAGACTGGGTGTTTTTCTAAACTCTTCAAGTGTCTCAAGTGTGATGGGAACGTATCCAATGACTGAAACATGTTTTGTAGTCTGTTGCCCAAATGGAAGAGACACAACAGCCCTGTCCCACCACCCACGCTTGTCGTCTTATGCGAGGAGCCAAGAGCCCACTGGTGCTGTCCAATAGCTGTCAACAGTGCCCCAGTACACATCAAAAGACTGAATATGTACAATGATTTTGAAAGAAACATAGCTGTAAATACATAGGCACAGGTGTACATAATAACTATGCTAATAGATCCATGATACAATTTTGAGAATAGCTCTACAAGGTAATCTTGAAGAATACAGAATCAAGATTGTTATAGCCTAACAAAGGTGTTTTTAACTTGACTACTTAGACATCTATATATAGACAATGACATAGTAAAGTAAGTGAAATTTCAATCATGCATGTCCAAACATGCTCACACAGTTATGACATCAGATCCAATTTGGCAAAAAAATTAATTGTCATCAATGTGGGCCGAGAAGTGTTCAATTATTCAAACAATGTTTCATAATTTAACAATTAATGCATGTCCAGTATGTGATGTACAACAATGTCCTCCCTTGACAAGGTTGCTATTTGGACTTCTTACCTAAGAAAGAGGACATTTCCTGCTCTGCACATGGTTAAACATTATGTGCCTTAAGTCTGTTGGTTACAAGAGCCTCTAGTCTATCCTGATTCATGAAGCAACATGAATGGACAACCTTAGGGGACATAAGGGGGCCACACTCATTTCCTGGCTCTCAACCCTTGGTAATTACCGATGTGCCCAAAGGCCCTCATTG
Organism: Hypoplectrus providencianus; assembly: GCA_028566105.1. Classification (NCBI taxonomy): domain Eukaryota; kingdom Metazoa; phylum Chordata; class Actinopteri; order Perciformes; family Serranidae; genus Hypoplectrus; species Hypoplectrus providencianus. The sequence continues at coordinate 12,268,474 of JAOWBC010000617.1, forward strand.
TGTTGTTAAAGGAAGGGAGAAAGACAAAGTAAGGTAGGGAAGTTATGAACTGTGGAAAGAGGCTGTGCTTTACGGTTACTTTAGAAAAGCTAAGAACTACTGTTAGGTACAACAGAAATTTGATATGTGTGAAATATTGTTCTCTTTACTTCTATTGTTTCATTTCAATATTATCTCCTATCACCTTTGTGAGCAAACCATACAATTTCCCCTGTTAGATTCAGTAACAAGCTTAAAAAATCAGTGAATACAGTTCACATAGTTTCATTGTTTCTGTATCATGACTCAGAGGTTGTTAGTGGTGCACAAATCTATACCTATAAAAATACATTTTAGAAGATAAACATGTTGAAATAATACTCAGAAAAATTTTGTTGTGAACAGTGCCTTCTTCAGTAGAAAAAGGTTCAAAATAAAAATATTCACTTTGAGTGGTTTTGGGGGGCTTATTGTGATAAGCTATAGCCAGTAGCTTCAAACTTAAGCAAACGACACAGTAACTGAGAAGAAAAGTAAGATTCAGCAAAACTGGGTCTGTCCCAGCAGTGAAGTCATGAGAACAGACACAGAACTTTGACTACAGTCTCTCAAGTCTCCCTAGGGATAGACTCAAATCTGTCAGCACCCTTCTCCAGTGCAGTTCTCAGAGGAAGGAAACAGGGATAAGATTCAACCCAAATAC
>JAOWBC010000617.1:12269255-12279541 GCA_028566105.1 Hypoplectrus providencianus
AGACTCAAATCTGTCAGCACCCTTCTCCAGTGCAGTTCTCAGAGGAAGGAAACAGGGATAAGATTCAACCCAAATACGCCTCTACACACACATACACCTCACACCCTCATCACCCCTCCATCCCTTGCCTACCTAGACTATGCCAGGACGCATGGATCATCTCTTGCTGGCTGGCATCACACTCCCAGGACACAGACATCGCTCTAGCCAGGACAGTGTCTCCAGTGTCAGGCAGAATGAGGGTCTTTGTTGCCGCAGACTCAATACAGGAGCTTCTATCGCAGAGGTAGTTGGGTGGTTTGATATGGAGAACAGTATCCCCTTTAACGTGATGGAGAACTGACTGAAAAAGTGGAAGGGGAACAGTTAGAAACACTTTTCACTTGACTAGACACTTCACTCAAAGTTAATCTGATGATAATATCTAGATTTTACAAGGTATTGCAATAAAACTTCTTTTTTTTAAATATTGTATCAATCCCTACAAGGCTGACTTAACCACTAACACAAAATTCCATTTCTAACTGGATAAAGTAATATCATTTTTGCTTTTTTATTTCACCCCTTTGGTGTGATAGACACGAAAGCAGAGTTGAAAAGCAGTGAACTGGCACACAAAAAAGATGAAAACTGCAGCGAGTCACACAACTGAATGGGGTTGTTACATAAGACAGGACAACAAAACATTTCACTGTACAGCATGGAATACATAATTGCTCAAAATTAGGGAAGGCTAATTAAAATTTGATAATACTCATGTAATTAACCCCAGCTGACAGTTGTTACGTTTTGTCTGAGGCCTGCTAAGATGGCTAATTAGCCGTTTTAAATATGTTTTTTTTTGTTTTGTTTTGTTTTGTTTTTTAGCAAGATTAACCTCCATTTACTCTGGTTTGCTAACTAAGCTAAATGTCACTTGTGCTAAACAAGCGCCCGGCTCAATCATTTCATCTAAATTATTCTCCACTTGGTTAATTCGGTTGGTTACGTGTTATTTTGAACCGCGGACTTTAAAGTTTAATGTTAGAATGTGTATTTTGCTTACCTTCTGACTGCTGTCTCTGACTTTGCTCACAGTTTTGACTTTGTAAAGAGCGACATCCTGTGATAATGTCCGGACATTACAATGCCGTTGACTGTTCAACACACCTGACCAATCAGCGGAGAGAATACTGAGACGGTAGGAGACAAGCCAATGAACGCTTACGTCCTTCATTGCAAAAGAAATGGCGTTCTTTGTATTGTGAAGCAGAGGAACCACTTAGAAATTAAAAACATTTTGTGTTTTGAAAAACTGAAAATAAGGTACGCTTGTAATGTGTTTATAACGTAGCGCGTTTTTTGGCAAATTGTAAGCCAATGAACATGTGGGTTCTTGCTCCCAACAGGAAAACTTTTTCATTAGTTAATGAATGACAACGGCAGCTAACGGCTAACGTCAAACAGCCAAATAACTAACTTAATAACGCAAAATAAGCTCGACTGAATGCTATTGTATGTTGGGGTTTGCTGTAATATATCTTTAATGTCTTCGAAATTTTGAATCATTTCCCATATGTGTGATCCTTTCTGTCAGGATGGTGGTCAATCTGAAACAAGCTATCCTCCAGGCATGGAAGGAAAGATGGAGTGACTACCAGTGGGCTATTAACATCAAGAAAAACTTCCCAAAGGGAGCAACATGGGACTATCTTAACCTTGCAGGTGAGGTGAAAGATATGGACTTCCTATTAATTATGCTAATTGTTAAATTTCTTATTCGACTATTTTAATTGTTGCTTTGTGTATTTCAGAGGCCCTGATGGAGCAGGCGATGATTGGTCCCTCTCCGAACCCTCTTATTTTGTCTTACCTTAAATATGCTATCAGTTCCCAGGTAAAAGAGAAAAAAATCGATGTGCCTGAGCAGTGTGTGTCAACCTATATTGATGTTATTTTGCAAGTTGTTTAAGTTACCCTCTCTTTCTTTAGATGGTGTCTTATTCCAGTGTGCTTACAGCCCTTAGTAAGGTAAATTATACGTGATGAAATGTTATGGGTCGTACAGTTTATGATAAGATATGCAAGGTTTTTTCTATATTATGTTTCTGTTCTGATAGTTTGATGACTTTTCACGGGAGCTGTGTGTCAAATCACTTTTGGAGATAATGGACATGTTTTGCCATCGACTCAGGTATGTAAAATGAGGAAAAGTATTCCATATCAAATATTACATCTGCAACACGTTTAAAACTGAACCCGTGTTAAAGTTAGATTTGTGCTGATCAAAATAACCTGCAGCTTATCCACGATGCAGCAGCTAAAGCTTTGGTTAGTATCAGAAGAAGAATTTAGGATTCTTATTTGTATAGCACTTTTTATACATGAAATGCATTCAAAGTTATTCACAGTATGGCCTTAAAAAAACACAATAGGATGCTGAGATGCTTTGACTCTGGACTATTTGCCACAGGTCTTCCCCAATTCCTCCCGTCATCTCCCACTGTCATAATATGACCAAAAACACAGGATAGACAAGTTTTCTAAAAATGGAAATATAAGAAAAGATGCAATAACAAGGCAGACAAAAAAGAAGATAATGTTGATTTGGTTTCAGGAGAGCCACAATTTTTTTTCTTACTAAAACAATCTCTTATTTCTGACTCTGAAGCTGTTACGGGAAAGCAGAGGAGTGCATTGGGCTGTGTCGGGCTCTGCTGGGAGTGGTGGTGTGGCTGCTGCAGGGCTGTGCCTGGTACTGCGAGAGACTGAGAGAACTGGGACCCTCTGCCAGCACAGAGGCCAGTCTGAGAGCCTGCCAGGAGAGGCTGCACAGTCTGATGAGTAGCACCAAGAACAGAGCCCTGGTACACATCGCTCGAGTGGAAGAACAAGGTGTTACGATTGTTTGTTTGTTCATTTATTCATGTAGAATTGTGCAAAATGCATTTGGGCACAAATATACAGTGTATTACAATATGATGTTGGTCCTTACCAGTCAAAACTACATTAAACATAGGCAGTTTATTTAGCAGTGATTGTTCAAAGAAAAGTATTATAGTGTTGTATTAAAATGCTTTCAGGTTGGATGTCTTAACTTTAAAATATTCAGTTTTAGTGAAATCTGATTGTGCATAGTTAATAATAATGAGTCAGACAATTTACTGTGTTTCTGCTGCTATTCCTCCGCAGGATCCTGGAGCAATGTAGAGCAATCAGTGCTGAAAGTGACGGAGGGTCTCAGCAGTGTACCTAACCAGACCCTGAGGACTCAATTAGAGGAGAGCTTGTCACTCGTAAAAGGGTGAAGATTTCTAAATATTGAATGTAGACAGCGATTTACCTTTGACTTAATGCAGCTCAGCCTAGACACAGCAACATATTCATATAAACAACATCATGTTCTCTCTTTCCACAGTATTCCCTTGATGCTGTCTGAGCAGAGTGACCCAAAGTTCCATGCCTCCTTCCCATCAGTCCACGCCTTCATCATGCTGGAAGGGACCATGAATCTGACAGGGGAGACTCAGCCACTGGTGGAGCAACTGATGATGATCAAGAGAATGCAGGTGGACATTGAGTTGCATAGAAATGTTATGTAAATCAACAGTAATAAGAATTAGAAAATGGACAAGAGAAGTTAAAGAGCTACATTTAAAGAGTCCAGATTTATCTGCAGAGTATTTGTTTTTCATTGTTAATAGTGGTTTTCATTTTGACTGTTATTTTCTTCATGCAAGAATCCAAGCCCAAGTCATGACAAGACTGCTCTATTGCATGAATGTATTTAATTGTATTTTCTCAGCAGTCCTAACTGTCCGTCCTCCACAGCGAATCCCCACCCCTCTATTTGTCCTGGAGATCTGGAAGGCTTGCTTCACTGGCCTCATTGAGTCACCAGAGGGCACAGAGGAGCTCAAATGGACTGCATTCACATTTCTCAAGGTAAGAGCTGTTTGTTTGTTTTTTGCATTGCCTGTCCATTCTATTTTTAATTAACTTTAAAAAATTCATTTTCATTAGTTTGTTAATTTCCTATTTTTTAGTTTGTGCTTGTAACCATAAGCCAGCTATACTGGGACTTTCAGCAGCATGTTTATGGGGTTGACCATTTTATGGCTTTAATCATAGTGGGGAGACAGAGGCAGGAAAGGGCTGAGTAAGATGCAAAGCCAGGCCACCTCCTTGCCAGGACAAGGCCTCTGTGGTATGTGCTCTACCAGGTGTGCAACCAGGAAGCACCATCCTGTTCCCTTCAAAGCAATATATTAAGAACACCTGGATGTCTCCTTGGACTCAAGGGACTAGATTTTGGAAGGTTTTGTCTTGAAAATTAATGTTTTTTCCTAAATTATAACTCTTCATAAATATACTCTTTGAAAAGTGCTTGATCTTAAACATAATCTGGTGTTTAAAACGACACAATCATTCATGTAAACCAAACAGATCCTTTGTGCTGTCATGTTAAAGATGTGTCTGTGAAGCATTTTTAGAGTCTGTTGCCTTTTGCAGCCACATTCATATTTGGACAATTGGTAAATGTAGTAATCAGTACATAAGAAAAAATGAGGTCAGCTGATTTCCATCCAGTTATTGATTTACAACGAGGACACAACAATGTCCGTATGCATATGCAATTTGATGAAACATTTAATGAAAAAATTCTACTTGTTTATGTTAGATTCCACAGGTTCTGCTCCGACTGAAGAAGTATCCACAGTGTGACAAAGGACAGGTACAACAATTGACTCACTGAAAATTCTTGTCTATTTTTACACTTAACCACACTGGCAGGCTCATAAGCATTTATTATTGCAAAGCAGCCATGGTGTATGTATACAAAAACTGCATGTTTGAAATGAAATGTGATAAAACCACAGTATCACATTTTCCAGGACTTCATGGAGGACGTGAATATTGCATTTCAGTACTTACTCAAGCTCACACCATTACTCGACAAAGCCGATCAAAGATGCAAGTAAGCGCTCCGAAAAATCTAACCCAAACCATCTCCACCTCCTGTAATCACATTGTGAGACAGTCTAGATAAGAAAGCTGGCTAAATGCATGGCAAGCCGGCGCCAAGATGCTTATCATTTTCCTCGTGCTTCTTCACACAGTTGTGACTGCCTCGGCATGCTCCTGCAGGAGTGCAACAAGCTGGGCCTGCTGTCAGATTCAAATACGGCCTGCCTCACAGCAAAACGGTACGGCTTCCCGTCTCACAACCACACACAGCGTCTCAGGACTGCAGGAAGTCCAGCAGAAGCCGGATTTGATGCCCTTTCTCCTTATTTTCTGAATATCATCATGGTGAAGCCTTGTTCACCATACTAACACAGTACACCGTATCCCCAAACCCCTCCATCCCGCCCTTGTCTCTCCTCTGCCCCTCCCTTCCTGTCTCTCTCCCCTTGCACCTTTGATTCAGGACCGAGGACAGGGAGTTCGCCCCAAGGTTAAAGACAGCCGAAAATGCAAACATCCAGCCAAATCCGGGTCTCATCCTGCGAGCTGAGCCAACTGTCACCAATATTCTGAAGGTAGAGCAGCCTATCCTGACTGCAACTGTACAGGGTGTTGTATTGTGTATATCATAACATAAAGGAAAGGTATGAAACGGGTAAGATTTTTTAAGATGGGAAATTTGATTTTCAGCACTGTAAGATTGGCAGTCCAGTCAGACTATCCACTATAATCCACTATTCAGGGTCACTCCTGGACTATGTTTTTGTAAAAAGAGCAAATGGGAACAAATCCTCTTTTATCATTGTTTAGACAGTAGATGCTGATCACTCAAAGTCACCAGAGGGCCTGTTGGGGGTCCTGGGACACATGCTGTCTGGAAAGAGCCTGGATCTGCTTTTGGCAGCGGCAGCAGCCACCGGGAAACTCAAGTCATTTGCCCGGAAGTTCATTAAGTGAGTAAATGGTCACTAGAATCATAACTTCTATATTTACTTAGATTCCAATTTATAGCCATAGTTTGGAAACTCAGTTGTCATCCCAAGTGGAGTTTTGAATGTTTTTCCCCCCCTTTTTGTTCCAGGCTCAATGAGTTTCCCAAGCACATTACTGGCGACGGATGTGAGTTCAAATATAAGAGTGGCATGTTGCAATGTGGGAAATTCTCCCCTCAATTGCCGTCTTGTTTATTAGAGTAGATACTAAAATCCTCCTCCTCTTCTACAGCCAAGTCTGCATCAGTGCGGGCCCTGCTCTTCGACATCTCCTTCCTCATGCTCTGCCATGTGGTGCAGACGTATGGTTCAGAGGTTAGTTCAGGGCAAGAACGAGTATAATGGTGTGAATCAGTGCAATATTCTGTGTTGTTCATCCAGCAAATCAGTGTGCTCTTTCAGCACAAGGCCACAAGAAGTCCAGAGAGCGGTGTGCACAAGTGAACCTACATTTTCTCTATTATTTTGCCTTCTGAGCAAAATATTATACATTATTTAGATCCATGTAATCAGTGTAATTTGAGAGATTGAGCCTTAATTGATGAATCTCTCTTTTCCAGGTGATCCTTTCTGACCCCAGCCCCTCAGGTGAGACGCCCTTCTTTGAAACATGGCTGCAGACATGTATGCCGGAAGAGGGGAAGACTCTGAACCCAGACCACCCCTGCTTCAGGCCTGAGCCTGGCAAAGTGGAGAGCCTGGTCACCCTGCTGAACAACTCCTCAGAGATGAAGCTAGTGTAAGTCGCAGAACTGTTTATGTGAATACATATTGTACAATATATACAATATGTCTTCATAGTAGATCCCCTACATATTACTACAATATAGTGTGTTCTAAATATTAAAGTAATTGAAGCATTGTTTGGCTTCTGATTATATAATTTAATAAAAATGGCAATAAATATAACTTGAATACGTTTACTCTTCTATTAACATTATGTTTTCTGAGTGAAGAGGGATACATTTTAATCAGAGGGCAACACTTCCCATGATGTTATCAAAGTGAATTTTCTGTATGTTTCATTTTAGAGACCCCATCCTTTGTTTTTTATGTTAAACCTAAGTTCTGTTTTTACTTCATGCACTGTAATTGAAACTGGGACATGTTGCAACTTCTAGAGTACAGTAATGACTATCTAAGCACGTCAGTGTTCCATTATGATTATTCTCATTTTCACTTCAGTTGTTTTTAAGTAATAAAAGCTCTAACTCTGGAACTTCCTCTATCTCCATCTATTTGTTGTGACAGTCAGGTGAAATGGCATGAAATCTGCCTCAGCACGCCAGCAGCCATTTTGGAAGTCCTGAACGCCTGGGAGAATGGTGTCCTCTCTGTGGAGGCAGTACAGGTCTGCTAAACCCTAATATTTTCTTCCTGTGGCTTGAAATATTATGTGAGATTTACGGTAACATTCCTTACTTCTCTCATTTTTTTGGAGTCTGACTCATTACTCAAGTGAGCATGACATATTCTGTGGAAATTGACATTACAAGTCGTAAGAGCAGTAGTGACGTCAAGTTGGATAGATGTGGCCGACTTCTTGTTTTTTTTTCCATGTTTTCGCATCACGCAATGTGGAAGGATGCAGCTTTAGTCAGAATTCTCTCTCCTTTAACACACATTCCTCTCATCACATCCTTCCTTCCTTCCTTCCTCTTTTCGTGCTGCTGTCATCTTTTGCTCGGAGTGCAGAAAATCACTGACAACATCAAGGGGAAAGTGTGCAGTATGGCAATCTGTGCAGTGGCCTGGCTGGTGGCCCACGTCAGGATGTTGGGGAGGGATGAAAGGGAGAAGCCGCAAACTATGATCAGACAGCTCGTGACCCCGCTGTACGGAGAGAACACTCTGCAGTTTTACAACGAACGGTACAAACCACTTAATAACGCTCTCAATAAGAATCCTCTCCTTCCCAGAGCACACATGACTTATCAGTGTTGTCCTCTCTCACCCACACTCTAAACAGCGTGATCATTATGAGTTCCATCATGGAGCACATGTGTGCCGACGTCTTCCAACAAACAGGCGCCACCCTGCGCCCGCCAGTGGAAGGCCAAGAACCGATCCCTTATCGCAACCTGCTGCCGGCCAAAGACCCCATCCATGTGGCTCTCAGCAAGCAGTTCCAGACGGTGCTGCGCAAAGGCTGGGTGGACAGCCGGGCTCTGCATTTATTTGAGAGTCTTCTCAACATGGGAGGAGTCTTCTGGTTTACCAAGAATTTAGTCAAGGTAAGAAGGTGCACATGGCAGCTCTTTAGCTTGCTCTCTTGGTTAGTCCCTAAAGTTTGACCACGTTTGGAGAGGTTATCTTCTTCAGATCCCTTGCTTTGTCTGACCAACAGCTAAAAACCCAGAGATAGTCAGTTTATTTTGATTTAAGACATGGAAAAGCCCCCGTAGCCATCAAATGTTAGGACATTGTTGTTTGAGAAGTCACTTAAATGCAGGATTTGTAAAAACGCCCAGGCTTGTACAGTACATGATTTTTATCCTAATCTGATGTTTTATCTTCACAATCAAGCACGTAGGCCTTAATTCTTTTAATATTTACACTGAAACAATCCTGTCATCAAATTCCTTTTCCCCTGGCGCCTCACACCAGACAAGTTAAGCTGGGTTTAAGCTAGATAAGTCCTCTGCTGATCCTTTACTCTAGAAATTAATAAGCCTTAAATGAACATGATCAAAACATACAATTAATGTATTTTAACAATGAAGTGACATTATGTATTGATTGTTATGGGCATAGATAAGTTCTGTAAACTTTATTTCTCATTGCATTTGCAGTAAAGTTCTAAATTAATAATCACACCACTCGTTATCATAAACTCATGTTCCCTTTTAAAGAGGATCCTGTGCATGCAGAGAGTTTACTCAGGTATTCATCATGTGTTATCGTCTTATTCCAGGAGCTGCTGAAGGAGACTCGACAGGAGTGGGCCGATCGGGTGGTGGAGTTACTCTACAGCATCTTCTGCCTTGACACTCAGCAGATCACCCTCACCCTGCTGGGCACCATACTGCCCGACCTGCTCACAGACTCCGCCCACTGGCACAGCCTGGCAGACCCACCGGGGAAGGCACTGGCCAAGTGAGAGAGGCTTTAATCCTTTTGATGCGATAGCAGAAGCGTTTTTTCTGGGATGCGGTGTTAACTTTAACTCCCTGTTAAATCCTCAGGCTGTCTGTGTGGTGCGCCCTCAGCTCTTACTCCTCCCACCACAAAGGCTCGTTCTCAGCTCGCCAACGCAAAAGGCAGCGAGAAGATATCGAGGTAATACAGTCTCACACAGAAAATAAAAATGCTGCTTTAATAATTGCATCAATAATTATAATACCATAGCACGTTTGGAATAAATATCAATTTGTAGTCATTGTTTTTTTATGGGCACTTTTCCTTTTGGAACTTTAAATACATTCTGATGCTGATACTTTTGTACTTTTACTTCAGTAACTTTTGAATGCAGTTTAGAGTTTTAATAGAAGTGGATTAATTAATTATAATTTTACTCAAGTAAGGGATCCAAATACTTTTTCCATTGCTGAGTTAAAATACCAATAAAATAGATCAGTGTGAGAAATGTTGAACCATGTGAAAAAGTTAATCTAATTCCTTATATTTGCTCTTTACGACATTGTAGTCCAATGTATATTCTTGCCTGCAGGACTACAACAGCCTCTTCCCCCTGGATGACACTCAACCATCTAAACTCATGCGTCTGCTCAGCTCCAACGAGGATGAGCCCGTTGCCCTTTCCAGTCCAGGTTAGTTCATGCTCAGGTTCATGTCTGGGTTTTAATTCACGCTTGAATTATGAAACCTGTGGCCCTTCAGTCATTCGTCTGAGCTGGGGATTATTCAAATTCCAGGCAAAAAAGCAAATAGACTTTCTAAGACCCTTTTCCCAGCAAGTTGCATCATGTAAGCTGCAGTGTCTCACCCTCTGGCTGAGACACTGCAGTTTAATGTTTAAAGTCTTGAAAAATGAAGTTCTAAACCGCAGGAGGGAGGCATCGCTACTCTTGTCATCCGGTTATCAACCTGACTAATGTTATTTCCTGAGGTCAGAGATGAGTGTTTCATGACTCAGGGAAATATGTGTGAGCTTCTTGACTTGTTGAGACCAAGACCAAGACAAATGAGTTCCTCCCTCGACATGAAGAGACTTGTCTATTCATGTCCAGACAAGTCAAACAGGAGGCCATCATCCCATACAACAAGGATTTTGGTCTTCTTAGTCCTGCAGTTAAAGAATAAAAAAAAAAAATATGAGGGAGGTATGAGCCAAGGCTCATGGAATACACAAAATTCCACATTTCATACAGCAATATGCCTCACTCT
>JAOWBC010000617.1:12282358-12302687 GCA_028566105.1 Hypoplectrus providencianus
CCGCGAAGGCTCCATGCTGAGCAGCGATTCTCTGCCTACGTGCCACACCTCTGCTGTGTACTCGAAATACTTAGATTATTTTGTCTTTAATCATAATTATCATCTAAAACAATATAAAAGACAGGAAAATTGATAAATTTGGTGCGCAAAGTTGACATTTGTTTGATTATTTAGATAATGAAATGATAAGTTTTTCATGTTATAAAGAAATAGAAATGTTTCTAGAAATGTTATTTTAGGAACAAAATATTATGTAAGACTGCAGGGGAGTAAAGCCTTTTAGACTTTCACAACCTTTGGTCAGGATTGCGCTCATTAACCGCCAACAGGATAACTTCCCTGTTAACATTCTGTTGTTTTTCTTAATGTCAACTCTTTTTCTTTTACAGGAGACCGCTCTATGAGCAGCTCGCTCTCTGCCTCCCAGCTGCACACTGTAAACATGCGGGACCCTCTGAACCGAGTCCTGGGTGAGAGCTCAGTCCTTTTTTCCTGCACCGTGCACAAATAATTTAACAGTTGTGTGTCCACAGTGTTCTCCCTAATTTAACCTTGACAATGCATTGCACTCCTCTTCTCCTCAGCCAATCTTTTCCTCCTCATTTCCTCCATCCTGGGCTCCAAGATGGCGGGACCTCATACCCAATTTGTACAGAGCTTTCTGGAGGAGTGTGTTGAGTGCCTGGAGCAGGGAAGTCGCGGAAGCATCCTGCAGTTCATGCCCTTTACCATGGTGAGTTATGAGCTGGGAGGAGGGGAGGTAAGGACAGGTGGAGATAAGGAGGGAGATAAGGAAATTTTTACTTTATTGGGAAAGGGTTCGGAATTCCTTCATAAAGGCTGAGTTTTTTCATGGGTTGCAAACACATTTTTGAGGATTCAGTGCTTTGGTGACGAGAGATAAAACAGAGAGAAACAGGGAAGAAGTTCACAATTTGATCCATGCATATATTTGCAGCTAAAGCACAAGTCCATTCATTTTTATTATTTTTACTTTGAGGTTTCTTGACATGCTATATCACATGGTATTGTTTCTCATACCATCATTAGGCCGATGATACCAGCCATTCGTGTCCTCCCTGCCAAACACCACTGTCCCATCTCATATCTCTGCTTGCTTTGCTGATATTTCTACATGGATGATAGAACAGCGCCTTAAGCTCAGCCTCTCCAAGTCTGAGTGTCTCGTCATTCCAGCCCGTCCTGCTTCATATTAGCCAGTTAAAATTCAGTTCCTATTAACGTAACTTGTGCCTACAAGTTCTGCACTGAAAATTGACCTTTAAGGGTCATGCGGCCAAAATTGCTTGATTGTTGATTCTCCCTGTACAACATTTGGAAGATCAGACCTTACCACCAGACATTGCAGAATTGGTAATGTGCAGAGCCCCCCCTTTAAACAATCAGTCAGGACTTTGCAAATATTGGTCGAAAGTCCAGTAACAGTGATGCTACACATAATTGTCAGCTGCAGATAGTGCAGAGATGCTGAGAAGCAGATAAGAAACACTGAACAGTCAGCAAGCTGGGCTTTTTTTCTGACGTGTTTGCATCAGAAAAAAATGTTTTTTAACATAAAAGCATGTAAATAAGTTGTAGTAGAACTCTTCTAGCTGCGAACCTTCTGAGTGAAGGTAAGCTGCTTGTTTTTGGTTTGTTGTAGGCTAATGCTAACCTGCTAATGATAGCCAGAATCAATCACATTGAAGTTGAACAAATTAATAAAACACATTTTAGCTGGCCGAGAGCTGGCTCTTTTTCAAACAACTGCTTCGAGGGTAGACACAGGCTCTAGAACTGCCTCGATCAAAAAGGGGTACACGCCTCCTTTAATTTTAAATGAATGGGTTTTGGGTTCTTAAGTCACTTCTGCAGTGCTGTTGTGTATCACCCTTGTGATTGAGTTTGAGCCCGTAGCTAATGTTGTTTATTTGCTTTGCTGTGCATCCAGGTTTCTGAGTTGGTGAAGCTGCCTGCTCTGGCCAAACCTAAAGCTGTCCTGGCCATCACTGATCTGTCTCTGCCGCTGGGGAGGAGAGTAGCTGCCAAAGCCATCTCTGCCTTGTGAACTAGCGGTTTACAGTTTCCTACATACCAAACCAGCCCTCTTGTTAGCCCAGTGTTGGTCAACATCAGGTGACAATTTAGAAAAATGTCAAGTTACTATTTTGACTTAAGTCACTAGCAGTCTGAACCCTATCTCACCATCTATTTAAAGGGATTTGTTGGAAAAGATCATGTTTATAACCATGTCTGTGTTACCTCTATTTCTATTGTTTTTTAAATTGTTTTTCACACTTGAAGAAATATGTAAATAAGTTTTAAACTGAATAAAACAAAAATTAAGATCTACTTTTTACTTTATGATCATATCTTGGTTACGTCACATTTTAAAATAGCAATAACACAATAACATAAGATCCAACTGCTGTGAACAAAACCCTGATGATGATGATGATCATCATCATCACTATCATCATCATCACATGCTCCAGAGGAAAACACATGACACTACGTACTTGGGAGTTTGTACCAATCTTTCAGAGTCAAAAGCTCATGGTCATCAGGCAGTCACCGGACACTTACGACACTTCCTGCAGGAAATGTGGCCGAAAAAAAAGACCCAAAAGCTTCTATTTTACTTTTAGTTGCACTTCTCTGTTACAGTATTAGCTCCGCTGGAATTTTAGATGTAATTTCAGTGTGACCCACTGCCGGTGCATGGTGCGTCATTTTGCATCGTCATTGACAAAAGGGAACAATTCTCTTTAAGGAAAATGTATTTTTTATTCAAATATATACATACAGTACGATGTTTATTTTAAATAATAGCAAATAAAAAGTATTACTTTTAATAATATTACAGAATGCATAATTATTCCCATATCCCATAATGTATTCGTAGTAGACAAAAGGTCATAAATGCTTCTGGGGACAATAAGGGGATTTTTAAACGGATCATCATATTAATATTTAACATTTTAAATAAAAAAAAAACATCATACAGAGGGAAACATATCTGCAGGATACAAAACTATCAAAAATAAATTGCCACAATAAATATTCCATAAATAAATACATAAATAAAAATAGATTTAAAAAATAAATATAATTCAACAAATAAATAAATAGCACAGTTAAACGAGTATGGCAGCCATTGGTCAGCTCTCCGTCTCCTCGTCATTGCTCGTGTCCAGGCTCCTGAGGAAGCGCACTGTGTCCTGCCCAAAGGCCTGCAGCTGCACCAGCGTCAGGTGTGCTGCCACCTGAACCTCATATTCCCCCGGCAGCTGTAACGTCACTGGGGTCGGTGAGGGCTGCAACGCCGCCTCAGCCTGGACTATTTTCAACATCTGCAAGGCACAACGCAAAACAGCTTTATTAAAGAGGCTAAAGTAAGAATTACATGCAAATAATTATTGATTTAGACGCCTTGTCTTACCTTATTGATCTGAATGACGAGGTCTCTGATGTCAGACATCAGCGCCGTCACTTTGTCTTTGTTTTCCAGGCGAGGAGAGACGGAGCTCAGTAAGTTCCTGTGCAGCTGAAGACCCTCGGTTATACGTGTCAAACTGCTCTCCTAAAAGGACCAAACAACAACAAACTGGTCACATGATCTGCTCTTTTAACCCTTGTTTCACGTCAGATTAATTCCTCTTCTCGATGCTTACCACAGAGAGGTTCTCTGACACAGCTCTGACCACTGGAGCAGAAGGGATGCCAATGTTGGAGGCCATCAGCTCAAGTTTTGCATTCTCTGGTGAATCGAGTTTCAGCGTCTGCGTTTGAGAGATAACATGAAGATGTTAGGGATAAACTGTAGCTTGGCATGCAACAGGAAGGGAAACGCCTGGAAATAAACAGTGGTGGCAGAAAAACCAGTATCCTTTTCCGTTTGGGTGGTTTAATGTGGATGTTGCATCATTTCACATGATTATTATGGACTTTGTATGTGCTGTCTGACATGAAAAGTAACTGTAAGAGTTAAATCATTGCAATGAAATGCAAGTTTTAAGTGGCATGCAACGGAAATGCTTTATACTTGTACACAAATATAGCACTTTACTGTGAAGGTTTTGACAGGTTCCATGCAGGAAATAGATCCCCAGAATGTCAGGGCTGATTAGCAGCAGCCCCTTCCTTTTACAGATTTTTTGATTGTGAATGTTTACAGGTATGCATTTAAAAAAAAAAATCCTTCTTCATATTAACTGGTCAAATATCCTCTTAAATCAGTTGGAAAAATGCAATTTGAATACAATGCACTTTAGGAGATTAAATGGGGTCCCTGGCACTCTGCCATACTTTCATTCATTTACGTAATAATTTAAACACACACACATTCTGACAAAAGCTTCATATTCCAAATCTGTTTGTATTTCGTTCCTATCTAACTAAAATATTACTTAATCTAAACAACAGGCTACATCATATTATTCTAAGACACCTACATGAGGTGCTGGTATAATGTTATTTTAAAAAATAAGAGATCCTTATCGGAATTTAAAGACAGAACTACCCAACAGTATATAAAGCAGTTAAAATAAGCATAACCACAAACATCTATCAGCAGCAGTGAAATAAACATTAATAACCCTAATCATAACCCTATACACATTAATGCAGGAGTAATGTTTATCCAAAAATATTTCAGAGAGCATTTTACTGCATAATCAGTACTTTTTTTCCCCTCATATTTTGTTGATAATAAAGATTAAGGTATTGTTTTGAACGCAGGAGTTTTACTTGTATTGGTGCACTTTGAAAGTGTAATACTATTACTTCTGCTCAACTAAGGGATCTGATACTTTTACTACCTGTGCTACTAATAATCTATCACATATTTATAGGATTTAGTCAAATGAAGTAATTGATCTGGTGCCAGGGCCGCAGTGCTCGCTCATCCTGCACAGGCCCATTTATAGACAGACAGCCCGGCACTGATTCATCAGCAGAACCAAAAACACGTCAAATCAGGGTGAAACTACGGGCAAAAGCAAGCCGGAAATACTGTGCCTTACCTCTGTTGTAATGGAGGATTTGTGCGCCTCGGGAATGGCTTGCAGGATCTTTTTTGTCAGCATGCCGCTCCTCTGCACGATCTCCTGAAACTGCGCACCCTCAACAAGTGCGCTGCTCTCCGGCAGAGGTGCGCTGCGGGCGAAGGTCGCCATGTGGTAAGCAATGGCGAAAACTGCAAGAGGAGAAAAACCGTCGAGGAGTCAAAAAAAACCCAACAACAATCCCCTTTGAGAGATAGTGTGTGAGTGGCAGAGCAGGCAGAACAAAGCCCGGCTCTCTCCTCAGCAGCTCCTCTGTGCTGCAGCACTGAGCATGCCCCCCCTCAGGCTGTAAAGCTGCATGAGTTTAGAGGAGTCACTGTAATGTGAAACCCAAGCCAAAGTCACTACAGCAGTTAAACATAGCCACTGTGACACCTTGAGAAGAGTAAACTTTATGTTAAATATACTGTTTTCTCCCCTAAAATCAGGTCCAGATGTTTCAAAAAAGGAGTTTTGTATTTGAACAAGACGAGCCAAACACACTAAGTCCCCTACTTCCTTCAGAGTGTGTGCTGTGTCTGGAGATGATCAGGAGAGGAAGAGAAAGCAGCATTTTACAAGTATTACCTCACAACTACTCACCAATCAGGATGTTCATGGCGTCTGTTGAGGAATGTCTTTAAGCATTGATCACTATCCATAGTACTTATATATAGTAGGCCATGGAGAGGGATTTCCCAATTTGTGTTCATCTGAGGAAATCTCACTATGACTGATTTCCATGTAATTTAAACACGTTAAAACTCAAAGCTATGTAATTTTTATAGGAGCCTAGCTGAATTTGGATCCAAATTACAGTTATTGTGATATATTTTGAAACCAAATCTACCACAGATTTCTTAACATGTCATAATAAATTAATTATCTATATATTAAAAAATTGCTTGTTTAATAATTTATTATTTTCTTTAAAATTTTGGATCTCAATATAAAAGCTTTTTTTTTTTACTTTTTACTATCTTGAAAAATCCACAGCAAATAATAAAACTTAATATAGTTAATAAAATATTTATTTGTTAATTAAATAGCACAATAAATCCACCATAAATGACACAATTAGCATGACATATGTAATACATGATTTAAAATGGTGTCAATATTAGTTGTTTAGTTATTAATGAAATTAGCAATTTGAGTCTTGTTGATAGTAAACTTTTAAAAATCCACCACCAACTACTTAAAATAGCATAGTAAATAAAATAAATTATTTTTTAAAAAAAAGTGTTAATTTTAGAAGTCGAATTGTTTTTTATTTTTTATATTTATTTAACAAATTGGGTGTCAAAATGATACATATTTTCTACTAGTTTTTCTTCAAACAAACTCAATCACTAATCACATAACATAGTAATTCAATTATTTATCGATTAAATTTATTATTTGGGTCAAACTGATAATTAACTGATCAAAAAAATCTAACAATGTCCACCACAAATCACTTAACAAAACATAAAATAAAATTAATTAATGAGATTAATTTTTTGTGGGAAAAAGATAAAGTTTTTTTTTAATTGGTGATGACTCTTTGTCTATTATGTAATTACATTTTCAGAGAAAGTCTCCAAAGTAACACAATTCAAGAGTTTCATTCTGGGAACTAAACTGGAATTCAATCATTGATGTAACCGGAGTTAAAGTATGAGTCCAACCAGTTGCACAAAGTTCTCTCAAAGTCATACAAAGAGAATTTGAGAGGAAACAGGTATTTCCTCTGGCAGCAGAAAGAAGGAAATGGAAATTGAAAGTTTTTAAATGTTCAAATACAGTTGTTTCTGAAATCTAGGTTTTTTTTGTAGGGATGAAACCTTTATTGTCTCATGATGTCTGTGGTCAGCCAACGTGTTGCTGGTCCATCGTGATTCTTCTTTGGCTTTTACCTTTCCATAATTAGACTGGGAAATTTGACATCTTCCCTTTACACCGGGGAATGTATTTCCCTGTTTGTCACACATCAAACAAAAAGTAAAAACAAAACATTTATTACGACATCTAGATGTCTAGAAGATTTTTATTATTATTATTTTAACTTACATTTTTATGGAACGACAGAAATATTTCAAAATGCAGAATCATAATTAGAAATACTCCCCTAGAGGAAACTTATTTTTTGCTACCAAGAGAAGAAAGAAATTGAAATAGTTTATATAATCATTTATAAATAGTTTATATAAATAGTTTTTTTTTGTAAGAATTTATATTTAAAAAAAAACAGAAATTGTGGCATCTGTTGCAGAAATTAGAAAGGTCTTTGTTTTGTTAAGTTTCTTTGAACCACACAGCTGATTCATGTATGGATGATGAATTCATGCGCAGTCACAGTATGTTGTGCCAGTGATACCAGTGATAACAGAAAACAAGGCTTGACACATACAGCAGTGCCATCTGGTGGCATTATGTGCTTCACACTGAAACTGTGTGGTGACTCTACAAGATGTGTTTGATTGTAAAAGTTTCTCTTTAATCCCTCAAAACTCAAAGTGAATTGAAGAATAACAACCAAAGTGAGCAGATACAGAAGTGAAGATTTCAGAAACAGTTTTGCAACTGTCTTTATTATTTAAACACAAATGTGGTTTTTGTTACCTTTTGCCTTAAAGGTTCATTTTGGGTTAAACCAATGTTTTGTTGCAGACTAGAATATGCTTACATGTTTTCATTTTCTGAAAAAAGTCACATTTTTACTACATATTTTCTTCTTTTTGTCACCTTGTGTAACAGATAATGCCTATTGTGAAATAAAACAAAAAATATATATATAACCCATATATATAACCCCCAAAACATTGTTTGTTGCTTAGTGTTACATGATTTAATTGATACCACTTTGATGTGTGTACAACTGCAACTGCCAGTAGTGGCTTGGTTTAGCTTAGCATAATGACTGTAACAGCTAGCCTGGCTAATGCACCCTTATTAGCATGTCTCAATTAGTTTGCTTGATCTGCACTAAATCTGATACGTTTTGTGTTTTCAAGCAAAAAGCTAGAGCTGATGCTTATATTGTTATGGCTTGATTGTGTTCAATATATATCCAAAATCCAGCAAATATTTATACATATTTCCAGTCTTTATGCTAAGCTAAGCTTGCTCGTTCTTTACTATACTGTAGCCTCATTTGAATGTTGTTGAACTTCTCATCTCTGGAAGAACATGATCAGCATATTTCCCAAATTGTCAAACCATTATTTTACCTCTTCAAGTTATCCCTTAAATCCCTCCCAAAAAACGTCCTGACGTGTACTTTTGTTGGGAGTTATGTAATCACCTCATAGGTCGATCCTGTGTCTCTATTGTAACAGATCGTTTGCTTCATGCTCTGACACGAGGCCCCTTGATCAGGCAGCGTAGCTATGTTACATCTGGCCATGCTTGATAGGATGTGAAGTGAAGCCGTCAAATCTGATCCCTGAAATCCACACTGGTCTGATCTCCAATCAATCCTGCACATGAAAGGAGGGCATTATTCACTGCTGAGGCCTCGCTCTATGGCCCCGTCAGTGACCCAGTTGGAAACACTATTTGGTTGTAGCTGTGGAACAATGCGTAGCTCGCTTTTAGCTGGACAGAAAAGCACATTCTCCCTCTTTTTACCCTTGAATACATGCAACTTGATGCATCATTGTCACAACAGCATCAATAAAACAAATAGGTTTATATTCGACTTCATATGTTAGTAGACCATGGAGGCTACCAAGCTAATTCTACCAACCAACAAGCAGAAGGAGTGGTTCAATAATGCTAACTAGCACTCCTGAGTCAACGTTAGCAGGGAAGAGCACCGTTATCCATCTATGAATAGATGCAAGCTTTCTTCCATGGTTGGTAAGGTATTATTTGGTAGAAAGAAAATAGTTCCTACATGAAACCACTCACAATGTGTTCTGGTGATTACCTTGAGCCATGACCTCTGAAGACTGTGCTGTTTAGTTTTTCAAAAGTCGATAAATGGCATCTTGTCCAATTACTTCAGATAAGGCAGACATCTTTATGGTCAATATCTCCAACACTTGGCAACTCAAACCAAAACAATGTGGATTGATGACTCGTACTACAGGTTGCAGAAATAATATTGACTCTTTATTTAAGGGCGAGCTGTCGCTTTGGAGGGCCTGGCTTTAGAGGGGCATAAGTCAGCTGTAAAGTTATTTAGTTTATATTTAAGATTGCTGCTTCAACCTGAGAGCACTTATAATTACAAAAGGTGCTGGTCTTCAATGTCTAAAGATAAATAGTGTTAAGATACATAAATCCTCATTTTAGCATTTGGCCTAAAGGGAAAGAGGAACTGGCATTAGCTTAGCTTGACATTAGCATTCATGCAGAACATCAGTACGTTGAGTGGACACATTTGCCCTCAGTTGCTGAAATACAATATGTGTTCCCACCTGACAAACACTGTATGCTAACAATTTTTTCCACTCATGGTCTATATTGTATTTCTTTTAACTGATAACTGCTTTCAGAAATGGTAGTTCATGTTCACTTCCCCCAGTTTCATTTTTAATTTTTTTTTTGCGAAATCAGGAAAGTCAGGACGAGTAGTTCTCTTGTGAAATCAGCTTTTTCTCATGAAAGTGAACCTGAGCTGTAACAAATGATGGTCCCCAAAAATAGCAGAGTACAGGAATACATGTTTCTCAGGAAATGTCTTCATCACCATCAGCACTATGAGTTGTAATTCCCGTAAGAACACCAAGTCAGTTAAAAGAAATCTGACTCAGATAAAGGACACTTATACAGACTGAATTTCTGATCAGTGAACGTCTCATTCATGTTCTTCTAATTTATTTGGGTTGAAACACTTCATGGGAATGTGTTCTTCATGTTTCCAGTGTACTTTTACCGATTTCACAAAAGATGATGCATCCCAGAGGGTGTACCCAGATCAGAAATCTTGCCCTACATTGAATTCATGTCATACTAGTTAGTAGGTCGTGTCTAGATTTAGATTCATTGTCCTCAGAGTAAATCCAAAGATACATATCCAGGTTCTGTGCAGTAGTTATATATGCATATGCTATTTGTTTAAAACCCATTAAACCAGTCGTCACTCACATTTCAGCCATTTCACTTCCTGTAGTTAAGCTATGCATAATATAACTATAATCATCCATTAATATGTCTGCAGTGCAATTATGATATTCCTTTACTGTGTGTTAGTTGAAGTGACCACACATGCATTAGTGTCTGGGATTTTGACATTAAATTAACACAGTTAGCAGTATGAAACATACTGTAATACACATATAGATTCTGTGTATGTAGAAATATAATGAGACCCTGCACACCCTTTGGGCCAACTAGTGGTTTGTTCTGAGCCAACTCCACTATTACAATTTGCTGCTAATTGATTACTTTTGTGTTTTGGATTTGTATGTGTCTAGTGTGCACTGTGTGCTGATGTACATTTCATTTTAATTCATTTAAAGTTAATTTATTTGCATGTGTTCTTCTCACATTTACACACATTCAACAACAGGGGGAGCTGTGTTGCACATAATGAAAAGTTTGGACCTTGGAACTGTTTTTTTTGTTTTTCCTGAAACAGCTCTAATTGTGTTTCACTCATCTGAATCTGAACAGGCCCAGCCCCTGGAGAAAATCAAAAGGAAATCAGTGACATGGATCCTTATATTGATGCTCCGCTTCTTTTATTGCCCGAGAGAGGAAATCAGGCCGTGCAGTAGGCCCTCACTGGGGGACCCCATCTGATCTCAGAGCCTGGAAACATTTTCACCTGCAACCTAACCCCAAACAGAGATGCGCTCTGAGGGATTGGATGCGTCACCTTATCCCCCACTTTGTGTCCCATTACCCAGCAGTTGTAATGCTCACACCAGTGTAACATGTCTAAGGTAGCAGGCGGGGCAAGCCGAGCTGGCCTGAAATTTAAATTAACCTCAGTGACATTTATGTGTGCTGGGGAACAGGGGTGTTACATTACCGGTACCCTCACTCCCGCCATGCACACACACCTGTCGTACACACAGATGAACAAAAGGAAGAGCACACTCGCTACATTAACTGAACGAAAACAGAGTCACTCATGTCGTGTTACTAGTTTAATGTTTATCTCCTCTTGTGGTGAGCCTCTCTTAACAGTGGCTGGTTTCAAAGCCACCATGAGTCTGTTATCAGAGGAAAGAGCCAAGGAGGGAGCTGTGTGTGTGTGTGTGTGTGTGTGTGTGTGTGTGTGGCAGGAAATGTCAGAGAGAGAGGCTTACCATCTATTTTTCAGTACTGTTGAACCTCCTGCTCGTCATGGGAGGCTGTACCTGGGCTTCCTTAAGATTAGCTCTGTCAAGATCAATATCATTGTTTTCTGTAAAACAAACTAAACCTGTTAACAGAAACTATGCAGCATGGATGCTATTAAGTATGCAGGGACCCAAGGAATGTTGCCGAATCCTGCAATTTTGTGCTCATTGTGATGGATTATTATGGTAAAATGATCTAGACATCGCTGACAGCATTGAAGTTTTTCTTATTTTGCTAAATATTTATATCTTTATATCTTATATCTTTTTCTTGTTACTTACTGTATAAAATTTCTTTTAACAAACCTGGCAACACTGCAGTCACTAGCTAGAATGCTACTTGACCAGGCAACAGTAGATGTTCCAAGATTACTCTAAATATTTTAGTTATCTCCTTCAAATTCCTGCACATTCAAGTAGATTTTTTACAGAGTTACATTGAGCCATGGATGGAAATGGGCAGCCTGATGGGCAGGTAAAGGTCTGTGCAAAGCACCACAACAAAAACACAGACACACTGACAGTATGACAGTAATATCCTACAACAAGATTCTCTCTTTTTCTGTTCCATGGGAAATAGCAGACTGACTGTTTTGAAAGTAAACATGAAGGTCATAATCCCACCTGGTGAAGAAGACAGCCTTCCTGGTGGAAAAAAACACAAGATTTGATGAAAGTGATTTTTGTGACATGGGAAATACTTTTAAAAAAGTAGACTCACTGATTATTATGAAAGTAAATGTTAAGGTTAAAACTCCGGCCTTGACACTGACGTGTTAGACATTAAACAGATTTTAGCCTGCAAAACTTAGAGATAACTGACATCGGAGGGTGAAGAAGAAAAGTAAATAACTTGAAAATGAAAAAAAAAATAGTCACACAATTACAAGGAATGGCGAAAAGAGGTTGTTTATGACCTAATAGTGAAGCGTCTCATGATGCAGTGTTATAACCATCATTTCCTGCCTTCTGGACACTCCACCCAAGCACAACCTTGCCTAAACCAACCAGAGTAAAGGACGATGAGGTGGAACCAACTTTGGCTGCCACTGTGAGTACTCCTGACCCTCACACAGCTGCCCTCGGGGTATTTGGAAAGTGCTTTACCCAATCGTGGGTAGGACAGGCAGCAGAGAAGGGGACCAGCTGATCCCCTGTGGCACTCTCCTTTAATTTTTCCTCAAGAACTAGGTCGCACAAGATGATGGGTGCATTCCCAGACATTCTGCTCAAGTGTTTTATAGCCATCATAAATCCTTTATTGGTCCTTCTCTGCTCCACAGGCATGTATGTGTGTCTGACACAGGGAAATCCTTGTTGACAAACCATTTCCCACATCTTTTACATCAGATTTCATTATTCAAGACCGTGCAGGGTTATTCTTACCTTGTCCTGTGGGACAGACAGGAGCATATCTCAGAGCACAGTCTGATGTGGATTAAATTACCCCTCTGGTTAAATACATTTCCCTTATTGAAGCCACAGTTTTGTATTGACGATCTCATCAGGAGAGACACAAATGCAACTTCCTCTTTGCAACAATCAGCTGAAACAGGAGAATCACATCCCCTCCAGAACCAGAAGGTTGTGGCACCATAAAGTCTGTTTGGGAAAACCCGTGGGAGTAACCGCGTCAGACAAAATGGCACCCAGAGGCCCTTGGGGTGTTATGAAAGGCATGAGAGAGAATAAAAACCAGCACAAAAGCAAAGGCTCTGTCTATATAACCTGGTATGATCATGAAGGATTCCTCTGGGTTTCTTTAATTACTCTGGGTGAAAGGGTGATGCTGAAGGGCCTTTCCTGCCTGATTATGAAAACGGTGTCCTTGTTTCAACTCTAAGTCTCCCTCTCATTCTGTTTCATGAGAACTGAACGGCAGTAACCTCTTATTCTCCACTTCTCACTTCAACCTTGTCAGACAATAATGATATTGCATAGAGGTGTACTAGCGTGTGACAGAAGATTAGCATATTATGCTAAGTATTAATTCCAGAGTTGGAGAGGATGTGCAATATTGGGTTTTGTTCTATCCTCATAATTCCTGCATTTCTTCCTTAATATATGGACTTTAATTAATGTATAGTACTGATGAGGTGTATAGATAATATAATAATAATTTTGCCTATAGAAGTGGGCTATAGCAGGGATATGAACTTCTCACCAATATGGAGCTCCGGCACAGTAGCTACTATCAGTAACATCTCAGAATAACTCATCGTCCGTCATCACACAGCGG
The DNA here is from genome assembly GCA_028566105.1 of Hypoplectrus providencianus. NCBI lineage: Eukaryota > Metazoa > Chordata > Actinopteri > Perciformes > Serranidae > Hypoplectrus > Hypoplectrus providencianus. The sequence goes on from JAOWBC010000617.1 coordinate 12,295,921, forward strand.
TCTGAAAGTGAGCTCAATATGCATTTTCAATAGAGTGATTTATGCTGTTGACTGTGTTCAGCAAGAGAAACCCAAAAAAACAACAATTTAATTGGAAAACATCCTTTACTTAGAATATACTGGTGAATACCATAAAGGCTTTAAAAGGAAAACAGTTGTACATGGAGTTCCCCTTTCTAGTGTTTTCTTACTGTCCATACTGATGTTTGACGTCTACTCCGTAATTGTCCATGTAGAAGCGGGCTGCATCAAGGTGCATGCACCACTGGATAAATCCCATTTGTATCCCGTATTTGGAGTTCGCCAAAAACATGAGCTGCTTTTACTCCCTTAGCGCTCAGACTAGACTATCAACTCTGCGAACAAAAACTCCTAATGGGTCGCTGAAAGATGAATTATTCATCTGGGCTAGGTTGCATCGACCTGGTTTACTTGTGCAGATGCACACGTCTTACTGCCCACATTGGCTTTGTGACAACAGCTGAGCAAAACCATCTGAGGCTGATCCTGACCATGTAGTTGTAGGTTGTAGCTCCATCCTGTCTGGTGTTTTGTCCCACTTGTAGCTCCATCAGCCCTAAACGACAGTACTAATGGTGGAAGACTCCTCCGACTTTCCTTGCCTGCTGGGCAACGACTTGAGATACTCCAGGTGCCTGCGGGCGTCCTCCTGATTAGCCCTGACATAGTAGACCAGGTATGAGATAACCATGGTGAACCAGCCGAACATGACGACCAGCATGGCCACGTCTGTAGTCCTCTTCATCACCACACATAGGTCTATGTCTGGTGCCAACAGGAAGGCAAGTCCTTGAACTCCTATTTCCTCTGGGTCCGAAGTCTGGCACACAATACCCGTCAGCGACGCCGGCTCCAGGTCCACACGGGACATGGCCATCTGCATGTTGCAGTCACAATGCCACGGATTGTTTGTTAGGTTGGCGCGAGACCGAAGGCCCTCGAAGGCCTCAGCATTAAAGTTTGCTAACTTGTTAGAAGAAAGGTCTAGGAAACGCAGGGAGGAGCCCAGGCCTCTGAATGCCCCTGGTTCTAACTGGCTTAGTTCATTGTGTGATAGATCCAGCTCAACCAGGTGGGGCAAACCTGAAAAAGCATTTGTTGGTACTGTAGTGAAGAGGTTGAAGTCCAGGTAGATGCGTTGTGTGTCATTGGGGATGTCCTGGGGGATCTCTGTTAGCTGCAAATTGCTGCAGCGCACCGTCTTGCCACCGCTCTCACTCTCAGAGCAGTAGCAGCTCTTGGAGCAACTGGTGGCGGCGTGGTGAAAGCAGAAGGTCATTAGCACCAGGCTGTGGAGCAGCAAACACATGACCACTGAGTGGCGCAATAACCAGTCTGCAGGTAGGGGCATCGTGGGATACGGGCATGCTCCAGGAAGCTCCACCTGGCCGTGGGAGGCGAAGTCCACATCAACCTCCCCAGTAGCTGTTGAGCCTATGACATAAAAACAGCAGAAAGTCACATTGGCATTGGGGGGAAGTGTGAAGTGCAGAATTTACTGTGAAACAATTTTCTCAGGCAAAACATGGGTGATTAACAATGTTATCAAATGCAGAAAGTGAGAGGCACTGTAGCTTTTCTAATTGCATTGAGGAGGCAGCGGGAATGCTGCAAGGCTTATTTCATGATGTTGGTGACCAGATACAACAGAGCCTCTGTTACATTTCCAGGAGAGTCTAAGGATCAAGCATTCCCTTCATACCAACGCATAAACAAGCTACGAAAATCCTTTGGTGTCACTGTGACTCCTTTATAATTGACATCCCTGCAGTGCAGGGCTATTTCAGTAACAGGCACTGGCATTAACATAGTGATGTGAAACCATGAGGAACAAAATGTTCTTTCTTCAACTATCGCTGCCATTCTGATTCAAGATTTCCATTAAAAGTGACCAGTGAGAATGTTGTCATTCTATGCTGCCACTAGACCATAAGGTCATTTAGCCATGAGTGCAAGTAACACAGACGTAAAAGCTTGTCTGTGTGTCCTGTAAATTACACTTTATATTTTGGATGTAAGCCTTTGAAAATAGCAAGTCTACCCACCCTGACACACTTCATTAATAGCTGATCAGGGCTACCTCCTCTCCTGTTACTAATCCTCTTAAGGAAAAACTCCTTAAGTCAGTGTAGCACCAGTGTTGGCTACCCAATCCTTTTGTCGGGGTAAATGCTAATGCTATAAACAGCACCAAGGCAAACAAAACAGACAATGTGATGGCCTGTCTTCTTTGAGACAAAAAAAGAGAACCATGAAGTTCAACCCTGACTTCTTAATTTCTTCAAAATGGCTGGAGACTGGGCAAGATCCACTTACCAAGATTAAAAAATGAAATCGATCTCTAAGTACCTCGAAGTATCACATGACGTTGGGGGGTAGAGGACGGAGTGTGGTGGCAATGGTGGTGTGTATGTGTGTGTGAAAGGGGACAGATGACTTGTCTACGAGACACAGCTAATAACACTCATTGTGTTACGGCAGTTTTACAGATGCCTGCCAGACAATTGCAATAATGAGAGGGAGATGGAGGCTGATGCACCAGAGCAAAGCACAGATGAAGCCTCTTCTGTTTAAAAGCACTGACTGCCTTAGCTTGCCTCCCTTAGACATGATATGTTTATCCATGCATCATCATTAAGGCAAGGCAACTTCCAAAGGATTTCCCTCTGCACTCCTTAACAGAAACTAAAATAGCATGACAGTTGCAGATTAACACCCAAGGAAATAAATGTCTTGCCTTAAGTAAACGAGTAGCATTATGCCCCTGTAAAGGCTGTACTTTTCCCGTCACACAGTATGCCAGCCTGGTATTTTGCTGAGAGATAATGGGGGAGCAGGAGCAGAAGGCTGCTGACGGAGGAGGAGAAAGCATGTGGGCAAGGAAGGGAAATTGGACACACAAGAACAGGGTTGCGAGAGAAAGAATGATATCAAGAGGATTTGAGGAGAGGGGGTAACATTAGACAATAACAACACAGAGAACAGTGCCTGACGCTAATGAGATATCGAGGAAAGGGGCAAATGTTAGTCAGTCACGGGGACAGCTGATGAAGAACACTGGCAGTGGAAGAGAAAGGAGAGAAGTGGATGACATAAACAGAAAGGGGAGGGTGTATACCTAATAAGTTGCAGGCTGCGGCCATAGATTGTTTAAAAGAAGTGGAAGTGAAAACCATGATGTCATCTATTGGTTTCAGTACTTTTGGTACTCTAGCTGTCCTCAATTTTCTTTTAATTTTCAAAAAATTACGATATTTGGATGAGAGGTTGGAGCAGGGAAAGAAAAAGCCAAATTTATGAGCAAGCTAGTGTTAGCTAATGATTGGTGTCTGTTAACCATTTTAGGCAACTGAAATGTTACAATTAGCTTGAAATTGAACTGACAATAAACTGAACAGGCAAAAGTTAAAAATAAGCACACAATGCACAGTGATATCCACCTGTCAATCCTAAGGTACTAAGGCCTTTAAACATACCAGTCTATGCAATGCAATTTAACTTCTTTTACAAGCCATGGAGTCGCCCCCTCCTGGCCATTAAAAAGAATGCATGTTTGGTTGCTTCTCATGTGGACAAACACTTTCCGAAGTTGTTCTATCCAACACATTGTTCTTAAAGACACCACTTGATGCAATGATATTATATTCGTGTTCTCTACCAACATAACCCATCTTACAGCCATATAAAGTAAATCAAATAAATCAGTTGGCTCCTAAATCTGGTGAGGTCTTCATCGACGTTCCTCAAGTCACTGCCTTTTTCAGTGATGAACAGCCTTCCTGCTTTTAATTTAAACAATAAATACACCGCTCCTGCCGGCAAAGGTCATTCTCTCACTTCATAAATTCACAGCACCAGAGCTGCACTGACAAGTCTCCAGCACCAATTATATGAGGAGCAGTCATTTGGACTCAAACCCCAAAACAAGAGGGATTCAAATGCAACACATGTACTATGTTAATATCTTTTGAGTTTTGCATGTGTGATTCTGGCCTCTTTCACAACAGTTGCAAGCATTGTATGAAAGGCAAATCAGCTTCTGGTTTCTAATGTGTGGATGGCAGAAAGGGAAACAGGAAAATAAAACATTTGATAGCTATAACTTGAAACATAGACTTTGAATACAACTGTAATGATATTATCGTGGTTTTAGCATTCATCAACTCCCATTCCCTCACTTCATGCTCATCTCGATGACTAGAGATGCTTTTTTTGTTCTTAAGAGTACTCCTCACAAGTGAATAATGGTGAGTTAACCTAGGCAGCGCTTTATATAATGTCATGGCATTTAATGTACAGTATGTTGAGCAATTAATAAAAATTTACTCATGTACTTTTTAAAATCAGTTTAAATATCCCTTTGGGATCAAGGTCCCAAACATAGACATACTAGTAAAACAACACGTATGTAATGAGTTTATTACTATATTAACATTACATGCATGAGAGCATTTAACATGCAAAATTAAAGTGCAACAGTGGGTTAAGTATCAGTGGTTCATCAGTTCCTGGGTTAAAAGAAATAAATTTTACTCATAAGCAACACGCATCTGATGGAAGAATTAATTGAAATGGAGAGGAGATAATGGCGATGCTTCGTGGGAAGTGATATCTTTTTGTTAAGTTTGTCTTTCATTCTGTTTTAGTCCTGAGCATCAAGCGCTTTGTCATTGAAAAAAAAACAGCAAAACAGTTGCTATTGTAGGGATTAAGAAATGTGTAGATACATGCAATATCATAAAGACAAACGAACACTCACGTCTTTGCCGCTTTCCCTCTCCTTTTCATGATGTTTTCTCAGCAAGTGCCCAACAATGAAATGGTTCCGGCAGATCAGAGCGCTCCCCGCAAAGCGGTTCGGTCAATATGTTGGTTCGCTTCCATCAGGTCCTCTTGCAGCTCGTTAAACTTGTGCTGAGAGCCGCTCTGGCAACCACGACGCGCCACTGGAAACTGGAAATGCTCCTACAGTTCAGGGCTCTGCTCAGTACAGCCTTTTTAGTTTCCACGCAACCAGAAAAACGAGAGGCAACATTGCTGGAGCAGGAGCAAAAGGACGCGGCGAGAGGGCAAGGCATGTCACTGATGACAGTATCTCACAGACTTTGATCGTGCAGGTGACAAGAAAACAACAAAAAACACGAATGCAAAGTGAAAAAATGGCAGACGCATGGCGCGCAATGCATTTACGCACAGACGCGAAGGTTTAATGGATGGATATTTAATCGCTGCAGGAAGGAGGGGTAATTGAAATACATTAATGCAGTCTAGATATAAAAGGGGTGGACTGGTCACATTCATTCATATGCATCTGTTGATTGCTGTGAGTGAATCGTGCATCAGGTGCCAGGAAAGTAAGGGGTAGCCCTCCCCCACATACAGTAACACAGCTTTCTCTTTCTCACACACACAAACACATACACAGAAGTGATCTCACACACAGTGTTCACGCATAGAACAGTTGAGTTGGCAGCCCACGCTAATCATGTTTGATCTGAAGCTTGTTGTTTCAAACATGCAGCCTGGCTGCCAGGGCGGTGGATCTTTGGCCGTCTCCGGGCCCTTTTCCTGCCTGCTGCCAGCCGATAAGGAAGCCCAATCAAATCCACTATGAAAACAGACGTGCATGGGCCCAGGCCTGGGAGAGTCTGCCAAGCAGCCGGTCATAAGGTATTAATGGAATTAAAATCAATAAAGTGGGATACTCCACCCAAACTCCCTCCCTGGAGCTCAGGAATGACAGACCGTGGATGATTTACTACAGCTAGGATCTTTTTTCCTTTCTTCTGGTAGTATTTTTTTTTTATTTCCATTTGAGGAAATCATGTCCGCTCTGTCCTATTTCATTACATCCCTATGTCTCCAAAAAAACATCTTGTACCCTCAGTCTCAGTTTTGAACAATGTAGGCTGTAAACTCTTCCACCAAGGAGGTTATGTCTTCGGGGCAGTGGATTAGGGAAAAACTACCACCCTTGAACAATGAGCACCTCCACATGATATTATAATCCAGTCAAGTTAATGTTTAGTTTTCCAATGTGTATCGGACTCCACAGCAGGTGCATACAGCAGTCGCGGTTATTACACCAACATCCTACAGTCAAACTTGTATGAGTACAGCAAGGTGAAAATTTAGTTTTGAGCAATATGGCATGTAAGTGTGGCTGATTGATAAGTAAAACTGTATTATACTTGTGTTTAACACGAGAAACATGTCTATCTTGGCATTCATTGTTGCTGGTCTATAGTCGCTACTTTAGCATCCCTGAGGTTAAGAGGCTGCTCTTGTCAATTAGAAGACGATCAGATAGGTGGAAGAGCATATGACAGTGAAACAGCAGAAAATAGGATTACTTTCCTCATCGACAGAGGAGAGTGCACTGGCAGTCAGTCTTCCCCAGCTTTATCAGATTACTTCAAATGCTCCGCTGTGGTTGGCAGCTAGACGGGCGCTGTATGCATTATCAACCAAGCATTAGTCCTGATAGACTACACTTTCAAGTGGATCAAAGTTCCTTCTTTTCCCCCTCCTTACTTTTTTCTCCCCAGCTTGTCAAGTATCTGAAAGCCGACTCCGGAGTCTTCTCCGTTACCCTGATACATGTGCAGGTGGCATACCTGCAAGCCGACATTAATCCACGAACGTAAAGCGCTGAGTGGGAATTTGGTTGAGAAATGATTCGAACCTACAATTTCGTCTCAACAGGGTGGGAATGTTTCACCAGCAGCCTTCTCTGGGTGCTCTGA
>JAOWBC010000617.1:12304133-12323676 GCA_028566105.1 Hypoplectrus providencianus
GATAGGATAGGATAGGATAAGAGATAGATAAAGATAAGATAAGATACGATAAGATAAGATAAAATGAATGAATATTGTCTTCATGTAAATAACAAACTGGAGCAGTTTCATGCTGATATCTATAAGTACTTTTTTTTTTTTTTTTAAACTTCACCTGTAGCATCTCCCCTTTACTAGTTTTCCATACAAAAAACATATTCTAGGAATATTTTGTTCCAATGAAAGCGACAGATGAAAAGGTCAATCAATCAATAAAGTTATTCCAATCACCCTGTTGTGATCATAAATGTCTGGACGTTTTTATGGCTCTGAGTCAGTTCTGTTTGTTTAGAGCTGACCAGGCTAATAGGGAAGTTAATGGGGCCTTAACCTGACTGACCCATGTAAATGAACAATTTATGCACACATGGACTCCATGACTCTCAGTCGATACTATTGAGGTCAGGGGAGGCCGGCTCTACATTTCACTCTGCCAGCTGATGAAGCTGGTTAATCCAATCTGCTTCCTTTGAATCCATATTAGATGTGACCTTGACAAAAATACAGCCCTAACTCAACAAAGTGACGTCAGGGATTGTGATGTACGGTGTCTTAAATGTTAAGTTGTTGTAGTTGCCTGCCGACACAGGATAGAGGTGGCTATAGCTGTTTTCCACTGCCCTTTTAAAGTAATTAATAATTCTCAGTCTTACATTGTGTCTTTCAGACATATTCACAATGACAGCCAGGGAGGGGTGTTCACCTTAAAGGTCATGTTATGGCCTTCAAGGACACTGCTGGGAATGTGATGGTCAAAACATGACCCAGAAAGTATTTTACTGCTTTAAATGTCGAGGTTTACTGGGAATTATTTACTTCCCTTAACACTGTACCAGTTACATCTTAAATAATCTAGCCAGTACTTTTCAAACATTTTCCCGTTTTTCTACTCTAAACAGTTTCCTGACAGTTATTTTGTCACAGCAAACATGAAGCTGTAATTTCAATTTTCTGTTTTCCACCATTATTCTGTTCAAGTTGAGTGTTTTCATATCAGTATGCACATTACATGCTCTGCTTCCTGACTATCATTTAACACCCACAGGAAGAGATGGGACTAGTTTTTGCCAGGAAATAATTACTCAGAAGTGAAGTGAATTCATTGATGTGCAAACTGATAGTGGGAACACATCTCCAGCTTTAACACAGGGAATTTTCTGAAAGCCTTTTTTCTGAACCTTTTGTCTTTATGACTAACTTGATAAATAGGCTATGAAACAGAATCAAATCAGCATAACATGATAATGTCAGAATACAGTTAATTTTCTCAAAATGGTAGAAAACAATCAGTTAGCTCAGGAAAAAACATTAGTTATTGTGGGATAATGACATAAAAAACCTCCAGAAAACAAAAGGAATTTGCAGTTAACTCTGGAGAATGGAGGAAATGAAATGTTTGACTCATGGCCTTTAGGGCTTCCCTACAAAAGCAACACTCAAATATCTGAAATAGCTCTACTTCTGCTTCCCCACGTTTCAACACGTCATCCGTATTTCCATATCCACTTCTGAGAGTATTTTCAGTGAGCTCTGATGGTCCACTCATATATCTTATCGTTGCAGGCGTTTGGGAGCCAAAATGAAGAAAAATATGCATCCTTATCACCACAACAAGTCAACTGATATTTTTTACAAAACCTTAAGTTTCTTCTGGAACAAACTCTGACGTGCCTGTCAAATGCTCAGCTGGAATAAGCTGTTGTTGTTTACCTGTCACCCTAATATCTGTAAAGTAGCTCTGTCCTTGTATGACATGGGACATCAAGCTGCTCCAAACAGCCCCTTTAGACAGCTATCAGCAGATCTATGACACACAAGTTTCTTTTTTCCCCCCAACAGTCACGCTGTATCAGGCCTCTGAAAACACAGGGCCATCAATAAATAAACAGGAAAGCAGGTGGTACTGAGAGCGCGGGTGTCCATCTACTGTGCTAACGTCTCTCAGCAACTTCAGATGGGTGACTATTTTTGGACACCAAGTACTTAGTATTCCCTGTTTTAGAAAGCCCAGTAGTACCTGATGAGAGGAAGTCTGTGTTAGTGTCTCTCAAGGTTACAAAAGTTATGGCATTGTAGAAAAAGAAAGAGCATGAAACTATTTTCTTGATTTGCTTGTAAAATGATTTAGTCTGAAGTGATACATGAGAAAGAAAAAAAACATATACAAAGCAGTATTAAATGGCGGTTATTCACAAATTTGCCAGACTACTTAAAGAGACAGCTTAGGATTTATTGAAGTTGGTTTGAATGAATCTATTTATAGACAGTGTTATCTTAAGTAGATTGAGGTAAGCATGCTCCCAGGAAAACAGGAAGGAGTACTGGCACACAAGCTAACCAATGGATTGCTAAGGAAGGGGGCAACAGCAAAACATAGTTTAGTGAATTATAGCCATTTAAAAATGCCTGGACCCTACAATATAAAAACTCCTTATCAGTGTGCTTTTACCCTGTATCCAACATTTTGCTACTTTACCTTTTGCTTTCTGGGAGCCCTGTTTTAGTGTGCACGGGAGTAAATGAAGCTATTAGCTGTTTTCAAAAACTCTAGACTCCATTGAAAAAAAATTAATTTTACCTTTCAAAGCAAGAATGGTGCTTTTTTTATTCTTGTGCTACTTCCGTGTTATATAGTGTTGTTTTTGACTCACAACTACATGAAATACTGTAAGATCGAGGCAGGCAGTAAGACCAGAAACTCCTGTGTTCTGCAAGACAAAATGACTTGTTATGACAAAGGAGTCTGGTGACTTTGATGTCAAACAGTTTCAGTTCCCCCTGCATAGTTAATCAGATCTGCCTTATGGCTATGCAAAGCTTTGAAAATATCTTAAGTGCAGCTTACACTTATGGATACTGGTGATAAAATGCTTTGGTTGCTGTTCTTTTAATTCTATTAGCTCCAGAAACATTTAGCTTAGCCTAGCATAAAGACTGAAAGCAGGTGGAAACCGCTAGTCTGTTTCTGTCCAATTATACCGGTACCCCTAAAATAAGCTTATATATAATTTGTTTTGTTCCTTAAGGTTAGGCTAGCAATATCTTTTGAAGGGAGCAGGGAATTCAACAATCTACTATAAGATGCAAAACTGCCCCTATTCACAATTCTTAAAACTGAACATACCGACATAAATAGCTTGTGCCGAAAATATATCTTTCTCAGGTACAGAGGAGTTAAAATACTTTCTTTTTGTTTTGAAGGAAGCATATGAAATCCCATGCGTTGTAGGGATGAAAAGTATGAGGGCAGCTGGTACAGTCTTTTAGTTTTCTTGTAGGAGATCAATCATTCTCTCTGGGTTAAGATTCCCCAGTAGAAAACCAAACCTAAATGTGTGTTTTCACCTTCATTCATGTTTGCAGCTGTGGATTTATTTGTGAACATACACTCCACTATATCCGCTGGACTACAGCTCAAACTCCTCAGCCCTATTATTATCATGCCAAGGTCAGATGAGTGGGCAACATAGCAGAGGAAGACAGATAAGTACGATAGAATGGTTAGATAAATGAGAGTACTGCGTTTACATTCACTGATAGCCAACAGACCGCAAATGTGAAGGCCAATGTTTGCTTCGTACTGAGTAAAATCCTGTATTCTTGGCTAAACCCCTTACTCCTGAATCACTTTATAACAGCTGACTCAAAAGCTTTGCACGATGATATAGCTGCAAAAACAGATCAGTAGAGAACCTATAATAGCACACTTCTGGGTGGGATAAACTCATTAACCACTAAATGGCTTTTAGGCAGCTATCATATGCAGTGTGCAAGTGTGTGTGACAGAAAGATTGAGGGAAATAAGTGAGAGAAAGAGATGTGGTGGGAGGGAATATTGATAATTGATTTGTACCCCTAAGAAGTTAAATGCACATGTATATTGTAGCAAAGATTTCTATGATGGATTTTAAAATTCCTTTTTCTTCTGACCTAATGAGTATAAATACATATCTTGAATTGTGCCAGTGACTGCTGTTGACTTTCTGATGTAATCATAAGTGATATTTAAGTATAATTTTTCTTGTTTTGTAAGTCTATTAAAAGGTTTACATCTCCAGTACTAAAGGTATTTCTTCAGGGATTGAAAAGCACCTGCCACCTGCTGTACTCTGTGTTGATACAAGCCTCTCAGTTGCTGATGAACACTTCCCTGAGATGTGTATAATTGTTGGTCCACTTTGCAGGTGTACCTTCAAGATGAGATGGAAATGAGATGAGAAGTGCACAGATGTTAAAGATGTTTTTCTGACCGTTGTAAAATCAAAAGGATTACACAGGCTTCAAATAATATAATAAGTTTGACATAAACTGCTTTATTATGGAACACAATATGGACAAACCTGATCATTAGAGAGACCCCTCAGTTAATGTTTAAGTCCTTGTTGAAACCTAACTTGAATTGCTTCTCCCAGAATATGGTCAAAGCTTGATAAGCTCTTTAATGAAAATGTGTTTAACAAAATACAATTAAAACTTCTAAAAGACAATGAAGGTCTGTTTTGCCACTGGATTTACATTTTCAAAATACTGTGTGTGGCTCTACACTGTGCACCACCTACAGTTCAGGCAAATTAAACATTACACATGAGGCTATGGTGCTGACTTTCAGTTTTAATGGTGTTCACATCAATATCCAGTGAACTGTGTGGAAATTGTATCCCTTTTTACACTTACCCCCTTGAGGGTAAATGGGCTATGATTCCAACACCACTCACCCAATAATCAATTCCAAACACCTTTAAATCTCATAGTCAGCACTCTAATCTTGTGGTTTTTGCTTTCAGTGTTTTGCAGTATAGCCAAAAGAATAATAATAATAAAACAGTTTGTGCATATATGTACTCAATGGTCATTCTTTGAATGGAAAGTGTGCTAGCTGTGCATGTGTTCATGTATAAACCACATTGTATATTATAGGATAAAAACGTATGTAATAACAGGCTTGCTCTGTTAATGGGAGTATGCTCAGCCTGATTATTCTTCTCGAATTTCCTTTTGATATACCAACAACACAGATACAGCTCAACTTGGTCAGTTTGCAAATCTTTTCTGTCTCAGGAAGCTGATTGGCAATGGGGACAACGTGGGCGGGCTTGTATCCGTCCACCTGTTTGTGATTGGTTGTTATTTAAAAAGAGGAAGACGACAGAAAGCCGTGCCTCTGATTGGTCAATGAAGCTGGCGGGAGCGGTTACTACCAAGATTCGAATTTTATACCCGGGTCTTTATATTCTTTTCGCGACAGTAACGTTTCAGGGAAGCCTATCAAGAGTTAGTTGGAGGTCAGTTAGCCCACGTTCGTTATAAATTAGTCAAACGTTGTTGCAGGTACGTAGGTTTGACAGTGAATTTAAGAAGAATGGCGGAACCACTCAAGGTAACTTTAACTCTATAACTCTTCTAATTTGCTATAAAACCAGCCAGCAGCTAACGTTACTATGCGTGTTAGCACTTAGCAACGGGTCAAGTTAGTTAGCTGACATCGTTTTGGGAAAAAAAAAATCGCAAGTATCGTCAACGGAGTGGTCAGGATAAGAATGTTAGATGCGTCCCACATATGAGAAATGCAATAATTACCCTTCCCAGACACATTAATGTATTTGTGATGTCACTTAGGCCCATACGTAGAGGCCATGTTAATGTGATCCGTCACCCATCTGGCGAGTTAGCTATGTTAATGCTTAAAGAAGTATCGTTAACGTATCCGTCTCGTAACGGCATGGCGTTGTACATGCAGTAATAATGTTACATTTGATTAGCTTCATACGATGGGACGTTACTCAACAGGGGACATAATCATTTAATTCATATTAAGCTAAATTTAGAAAAATCTAAATGTACACACAGAGAGGGGCCTGTTTTATTAGTATTTTTGTGTTATTTAATGTTGGAGAGCTAATTGTAGATGTGTGGATGGCACGTGTTATTTCCCAAATAAAAGGAGTAGAAATGCAACTAGTAAACCTCAGCTCAAACATCTGACAGTATCAAGTTTCCTTGAGCAACACGCTGAAATAATTTCCCAGCAACTTCAAAAGGATGCAATGTGGACTGCACTGATTGTTGACATTTTTTTCAGTTATCACTATAGGTTGTTTCTTTTCAACATGAAAACAAATGCAAATGGAGATTTAAGTCATTGCACTGTGAGGCTGTGTTGCTGATAATTGGGTTAGGGTAACTTGTAACACAAAGGGAGTTCCTGTGGCAATGTTGAATTGCAATGCAATAAAATTTACTTAAAAGTTAACCCCAATGTCATTCCCGTCAGGCCTTTTTAGAAAACAAGCCGGTGGAAAAGACAAAGAAAGATCCAAAACGTCTGTCAGTGGAGAGGATCTACCAGAAGAAGACGCAGTTGGAGCACATTTTGCTCCGACCGGACACTTACATTGGCTCTGTAGAGCCTGTCACCCAGGTAATTTGTCTCACAGCAAAATTGCTATCTTTTTCTATATTTTTAGAAGAATGGGAAATTGAAGAACAAAGCAGTAAATGTTCATATGATACAAAATTAGGCAGGACTTTCTAGTCACAAGTTGAATTATTTTCATAGCAAATGTGGGTGTATGACAACGATGATGGCCTGAACTGCCGTGATGTGACGTTTGTGCCTGGGCTGTACAAGATTTTTGATGAGATCCTTGGTGAGTAAATAGCTCTAATATGGTGGTGTTCATATTCATGGCCAAAGTCTTACCATGATGGGCCTACGATGCTGAAGCAATTATTATTTTTTAATTCTTTCTACAGTAAATGCAGCTGACAATAAGCAGAGGGATAAAAGCATGTCCCGCATCAAGATCAACATTGATGTGTGAGTAATATATAATACTGCACAAAAAGATCTCAAAATATCTCATAACCCCACTAGGGTGTCCCTTTGCTTGTAAGTTGACAAATAAATAAGCCCAGCTCATAACTGACTCAGCTGCTTTCTTTGGTATCACAGAAACACATAATGAAGTGTGTGTGTGTGTGTTTTCTTTTTAGTGAAAACAATGTCATCAGTGTGTGGAATAACGGGAAGGGTATTCCTGTGGTGGAACACAAAGTAGAGAAGGTGTATGTGCCTGCTCTCATCTTCGGACAGCTCCTCACCTCCAGTAACTATGATGATGATGAGAAGAAAGTCACTGGTGAGACACGTTTCTGAAGACCCATTTGTTTTGATTGCCATGCACATTTGTGCACATGCTTTGTGTCTTCATAGGAAATGCTTTGTTCGAACAGCCTTGTTTTTTACTTCTTCGCTTTGGATAACAGTTTTCAGCCAACACATTTACACAATGGAGTCCGATAGGTTGAGTAAAATATAAGTTTAATGATTGGACATGTTTTTAAAAACACAATATGTTTAACAAACATAGCAGAGCTATTATCTGCAAGTGAAAATTACAGCCATTGCCCCTCAAAATGTCTTTCATAATTAGTAATAGTAATGATCAATTGATGTCATTAGAAATAATTGCACAGGCTCTTATTGTACTTGAGAGTTTAACCATCTCACAAACACACAAAAAAATCACAAAACCCATGATAGGTAAACTATTAATGTAAGACCTATGTATTCAACATATGCCATTTAATGCCAGATGTAAGTCTTTTTTTTTTTTTGTAACAACAAGCTGCAGCCATGGTTTGTGTCAGAGACGGTTACTTTGCAAGTAGCCTTACCTATTTTTTTCATATCAATACTTGTTTAGGTGGACGTAATGGATATGGTGCTAAGCTTTGCAACATCTTCAGCAAAAAGTTCACTGTAGAGACTTCCTGTAAAGAATCAAAGAAGACCTTCAAGCAGGTATGGTGGGAGGCTAAAGCATATGTCTTCTTTTGTAACTATTGTTACTAGAGTCAGTGTAATTTCACAGCATGTCCATGTTTTCTACAGACTTGGTATGACAACATGGGCAGAACAGGGGATGCTCTCATCAAGTCCTTTGATGGTGAGGAATACACATGCATCACCTTTAAGCCGGATCTAATAAAGTTTAAAATGAGCACCCTGGACAAAGACACAGTGGCTCTGATGACCAGGAGGGCCTACGACATAGCTGGATCTACAAAGGGGGTGTCTGTGTACTTCAATGGCCAGAAGCTTCCAGTAAGTTACCTTTTTCTGTCCACCACCTGCTACACTTGAAATAGATTTATTTTCCCCATTTAGATATCATGACTGGGATTCAGAATTAACCATTAACATTCACAAAAGATGTATTTATATACTGATTTTAGTTGAAGGCCTCAAACCTAAACAAAGTGACTTTAGAGTTTGAACAGTTTTTTAAAGTGTATTGTATATTGCAGAAGCCTGCACGGAGTAAATGTTAACAAAACTAAGACCGCTCTTGTGCCAGGTTACAGGTTTTCGTAGCTACGTGGACATGTATTTGAAGGACAAAATGGATGAGCTTGGGGGCGCCCTCAACAGGATCCATGAGGTTGTCAATGATCGGTGGGAGGTCTGCCTCGCCATGAGTGAGAAAGGTTTCCAACAAGTCAGCTTTGTCAACAGTATTGCCACCACCAAGGTAATGTCACAGTTCAAGTCTTTTGAAATACTTACAAGTAAAACAGACTGTTTTTCTGAGTGAATGTGTTGTGACCTCAATGCCAATCCAATCATTGCATTTTTTAAAGTAGAATGACGTTATACTCAGAACCAACTTTAATTTTACTATTTAATTTGCCCTGTTTAAATTTACATTGTGCAGCAGCTATAAAGCATTTTAAGGCTGACTGAACCAGTAGGCCTGGTTCCTTTGGCAGCTAAGTACAAGTCTGGCTGCTCTCCCAGCCACTTTGTGTCACTACGATTAAGACTTATGTCATTTATTCTGTAAATGCGTTCTTGTGGTTGTCCTCTGGACCTTAGGGAGGGAGGCACGTTGACTATGTGGCTGACCAGGTGGTTGCCAAGCTCATTGAAGTGGTGAAGAAGAAGAATAAAGCTGGGGTGGCCATCAAGCCTTTCCAGGTACAGTCCTCTCAAATCTAAGTAAAATATTTAAAATGTTATCTGTTGTCAGAAGGCATAAATTTGTATGCTCCACTCCCTCCCAGGTGAAAAACCATATGTGGGTTTTTGTCAATTGTCTGGTTGAAAACCCCACCTTTGACTCCCAGACCAAAGAAAACATGACTCTGCAACACAAGAAATTTGGATCTACTTGTCTTCTCAGTGAGAAGTTCATCAAACAGGTGCCACTAAATAAACACTGGTATATTATTCCTACCCTTAAAATTGTAATCACTGTGTTAACACGGATCCCTCTTCATTTTCTGTCCTCCATAGGCCACAAGCTGTGGCATTGTGGAAAGTATCATGAACTGGGTGAAGTTCAAGGCTCAGACCCAGCTCAACAAGAAATGCTCAAGTGTAAAACACAACAAAATCAAAGGGGTGCCCAAACTGGATGATGCTAATGATGCAGGTATTGTTTATCACATCATTTTACTTATTTTTATAAGTCAAATTGGCAACATGGGAAAGCAAATGGGTTGCCATGGTGCAATAACCATGTTCTCTGGCAGGTGGGAAGAACTCCATCGGCTGCACGCTGATCCTTACTGAAGGAGATTCAGCCAAGACACTTGCTGTGTCTGGGCTGGGAGTGGTCGGCAGGGACCGCTATGGCGTCTTCCCTCTCAGAGGAAAAATGCTTAACGTCCGGGAGGCCTCACTGAAACAGGTTGGGCAGAAACAGCCTGTCATTGGATCACAGCACACAGATGCATTAACACTTTCTCAGAGTACAGTATAGTTAAAAAAAAAAAAAAAGCAAACAAACAAGCCCTTGTGCATTTGTCCTGTAAGTGCAGTAAGTGACCCTGGGTATTCTCTGCAAATTGTCGCAAGGAGTGCTATTGTAGTATGGGATGGAACAGCATCAAACTATAGCAACTGGTTTAGTCATAGCAGCTGCAGCAGCCAGCTGGAGATTGAACTGAGGTACTTTTAAGATGTGTCCTCAAAGAGCATTCAGCATTTTTCTTTTTATATATTGCCCAACATTTTGATTTGAAAGCTGCCACCCTCCACATTCACAAAAACGCAACAACACGTTTGTAGTAGAGCTAATAGCATTCACCTTGTTTAAAAAAAATAAAATAAATACTTACAATTCAATTTTATCCATGTGTACATGATGATTTTGCATGTGCAATTGAAGGTGAATATTAGGGCTGCTACTTTCTCATTAAAGTAAAAGAGTTTTTTTTGTTTTGTTTTTGGATTGTAACCAAATCCCTTATACAGCCTCTTATGCTATCAGCTTAGACGGATGCACGGGGAGTAAAGTGCCCAAATTCTCAATAATTAATATACATTTTCAATAAAAACACAGTTACAGTTGGATCAGTTATGCCCTGAGACCACCAGCATAACAACAGGTTCAATCAGAAAACTAAATTAAACATTGTTTGTCCACCATGTTGTTCATCAACCCGCTGAGAGTAAAAATAATTTTCTCTTCATCAACAGATCATGGAGAATGCTGAAATAAACAACATCATTAAGATCCTGGGCCTTCAGTACAAGAAGAACTACAGCGATCCAGAATCCCTCAAGACCCTGCGTTATGGCAAGATCATGATCATGACAGATCAGGTATAGCAGCAGTTGCTTTTTCATGAGTCAAATTTGTATTCAGATGAAAATTAATCTAGCACTTCTAAGTAATGCCATAGAGCTATCTGTCCAGGGTTATCAGTGGTATTTATATTTAGCTTTACAAATGACATTAATCTGACTGGACTGTTCCATGTTCCTGTGACTGTGACAGGATCAAGATGGCTCCCACATTAAGGGCCTCCTCATCAACTTCATCCACCATAACTGGCCATCACTGCTGCGTCACAACTTCCTGGAAGAGTTCATCACCCCCATCATCAAGGTGCACCTTTTCAGGCTGAAACCACAGCAAAATTATTCATGGATATGGCTTAAAATGTGAAACAAACTGAGTATTCTTCCCGTATTTACAACAACACTGCCATCTGGTGACAAACGCCAAAGAACTTTTCATGCGTTGTCTTAGATGGTCTTTTTTTTCTTCTTCTTCTTCTTCTTCTTTCACCATTTTGGCACCATTTTCAAGAGATGAGAATACAAAAGTGTTTGCAAATCTGACTTTTTTTTAATTTCCCTCTCTTTAGGCATCTCATAAGAAAACTCAGCTGTCTTTCTACAGTATCCCTGAATTCAATGACTGGAAGGAAAGCCAATCCAACTGGAAATCTTGGAAAATAAAATACTACAAAGGTTTGTCACAAAACCCCTGTGTGGTAGTAGAAAGATACAAGTAAGCAACTTTTCATAACTGGGCAGTGTCATGGTAATGGGTGACCATATCATTTTAAAGTTCTGTCTAATAGGTTATTTTTCTTTGTGGCCTTTTCCCATCCAGGTTTGGGAACCAGCACATCGCAAGAGGCCAAGGAGTACTTCTCTGACATGCAGAGACACCGTATCCCATTCAAGTACTCTGGACCTGAAGACGATGAAGCTATCAACCTTGTAAGATGTAACCAAAGTTATCCCAAGCTTCTTTGCAAAGATTTTATTATTTGTGGGATTGTTAATATTGTATTTGTGGGTATTCTTTCCCCAGGCCTTTAGTAAGAAGAAAATTGAAGAGCGGAAAGAGTGGCTGACCACCTTCATGACCAACAGGCGCCAACGCAGGGCTCACAACCTGCCTGAGGTAGAGTCCCAACAATCACTAAATTGTATGTGTTTTATTGCTGTATATTGTTAATAAACAGCATCTTTTTCTGTCAATTTACAGGACTACCTGTACGGTCAGGCTACGAAGTCTCTTTCATACAACGACTTTGTCAACAAGGAGCTGGTACTTTACTCCAACTCTGACAATGAGAGGTCCATCCCCTGCCTGGTAGACGGTGAGTGATTTTCATTCATTTGTAACAAAAGTGTAGTCCCCACTGGACGCAATTTTGAACCTTTTTTTCTTTTTCGTCCATCGCTGGTGCTTTCCACAGATCAAAGAAAGTCCATTCTGTTCGATTTGTCAATCCCCACTTACTTATTCAATCCCCTCAGTCACAACTGTGGTTGGAGAAAGAAATTCATTGGTGAAGGCAGTTTAGTCAGCAGCTCATTTAACATGCTTTAAAAAAAGGTTAAAACACCCATAAAGTGGAATATTTGTGTGATTTTTAAACAGCTGATTATGCAGAAACCGCTTATCTGAACCCAACAGAAACAACAGTTACATGTTGCTGACAGTGGGGATTCCCAGGAAAAACGATCTCTTTTAAGTGCTAAAAGGGTTTAATGTCTGTCTGAATTTGTGTATGTCAGGTCTGAAACCAGGCCAGAGGAAGGTGCTGTTTTGTTGCCTCAAGAGAAACGACAAGAAGGATGTAAAGGTGGCCCAGTTGGCTGGTTCAGTGGCTGAGATGTCAGCCTACCACCATGGAGAGGTGAGAGAAACATTCAGTTAATAATTAGTTTGCAATGCAGAGGATTTCCTTTGTAAACTTTCTGAGCAGCTTTTTTCCCCATATTTTTTGTGTCTAAAGTGGGTTGTTGTACAATTGACAGGCTACTGCCTAAAAGGGATGTAGAAATAGTCAGTTTAACTTGTTAATATTGTTTTTTATAATGTAGATATTGACTTACTGCCTTAACCTAGTCTGGATATATTAAGCATTTCTAAGAATACTGCTGAATTAGTCTCTTCAACTCTTTTTCAGATGTCTCTGATGATGACCATCATTAATTTGGCCCAGAACTTTGTGGGAAGCAATAACTTGAACCTGTTGCAGCCGCTGGGTCAGTTTGGAACCAGGTTGCATGGTGGCAAGGATTCTGCCAGCCCTCGATACATCTTTACCATGCTCAGGTCAGCAGCCTCATTACAAATTGCAAATAATGTGGACAAACAGGATGCTACAGGAAAAAAAAAATAAGAGTCATAAGAAGCACCTGTAAGATCTTATTTTTTCCCAACCCATTGGCCTAAAAGGGACTCTATACTCTTATAATGTGGCGAAGCCCACTTTTTTGTTGTTGGTGATTTACTGAAAAGGTCTCCTCACTCTGTGCTCCCAGCCCTCTGGCCAGAATGGTTTTTCCAGCTTTGGATGACAATTTGCTCAAGTACAACTATGATGACAACCAGCGTGTGGAACCAGAGTGGTACATCCCCATCATTCCCATAGTGCTGGTGAACGGAGGCGAAGGCATTGGCACAGGTTGGGCCAGCAAGATCCCCAACTACAACATAAGGGAAATTGTCAACAACATCCACCGCATGCTCAACGGTGAAGAACCTCTGCACATGGTGAGTAAAAGAAATGGCTTATGCTCATGCTTATTTCCTGGTTCATGAAATGGATGACAAGGATTTATTCTTTTTTCCCTAAGCTTCCAAACTACAAAGGCTTCAAAGGCACAATTGAGCAGGTGATGGAAAACCAGTACATCAACAGTGGAGAGGTGGCCATCATTGATTCCACCACCATTGAGATCTCTGAATTGCCCGTCAAAACCTGGACACAGGTAAGTCACGAAATCTTTGTCTTTATTAGGATTGTGTTGACACAATCTTTCATCATGCACATCATGCGGTTTGTAAAGGACTTATGTTAAATTACTCTATTCAGTACATATGATACCATTTCATATAACTCTTAAACAACATGTTTAAATATCACATTCAAGAAAATGCGAATTAGGAACATTTCTATCAACTGATTTAGAGTAAATAAACAATGCTGCAGAAATGCACAACTGCATGTATTGCTGTAGGCTAATCTGTCAGTGAACAAGAGACAAAGGGAAGGAAAAAAATGACATCATAGGGGTTGCTTATCTGATAGCTTTTGCCACAAATGTGAGACAATGTGTAGAAGTCTTCAGGGATTGGAGGCATTCTGGGCAACTTATTATTGTTCTTTCATCACAGCCTTGACTGTCTCTTGACAGAGTGGAAACAGCTGATCTGTCATGTGATTTAAATGTGCGCTGCATCAGAATTTATTTGAAAAAGACAAAAAACACCTCAATTGAGGGTAAACAGTTTTATGGGCAGGTTTTGTCCAGTTTTTGTTTTTTCCATTAGCCTTCTTAATGCCGATAATGCACATTTATTTTTTTTATTATTATTTCTGAGCACAGAACTTGCGTGTAATTTTACTTTCTTCTCTATGATCTAGACCTACAAGGAGAACGTGCTTGAGCCAATGATGAATGGCACAGAGAAGGTCCCTCCTCTGATCACAGACTACAAGGAATACCACACTGACACCACTGTGCGCTTTGTGGTTAAGATGACCGAAGAGAAGCTGTGTGAGGTGGAGGCTGCCGGCCTCCACAAAGTCTTCAAACTTCAGAATTCCCTCACTTGCAATTCAATGGTAACTGCTGAGACACACACACACACAATGTTTTTGCAGCACAGGATGGATCAAGTCTTGTTATTTTGTATAAAAGCTCTTGCATCTTTTTTTAGGTTCTGTTTGACCATGTGGGCAGCTTGAGGAAGTATGAGTCTGTGCAAGATATTTTGAAGGAGTTCTTCGAGTTGAGGATGAAATACTATGTGCTGAGAAAGGACTGGTTGCTCGGCATGCTGGGGGCAGAGAGTGCTAAACTCTCCAACCAGGCCCGCTTCATCCTGGAAAAAATCCAGGGCACCTTGGTCATTGGTTCGTAGCTTGTAACTATTTTTATTAAGAAGCATTTTTCAGGGCTAGAATGTGTTTCCTTGATCAAACGTATTATTGCTATTTATCTTTTAGAAAACAAGCCAAAGAAGGAACTGATACGCATGCTGCAGGAGATGGGCTACGACTCTGACCCTGTCAAACTTTGGAAACAGGCTCAAGAGAAGGCAAGACACTTTGAGTCATATAGCTTGTAGCTACATAAGAGCAATGCTAAGTAATCAACCTTGGAGGAGCAAATAATTTACATTATTATGGCCATGCTTTAAGAATGAGGAACCAATGGATGATGAAAATGAGGAGGAAGGAGCAGACAAAGAGGACACCAGTGGGCCAGACTACAACTACCTGCTGAGCATGCCCATGTGGTACTTGACCAAAGAGAAGAAAGATGAGCTTTGCAGACAGAGGGATGCTAAGGTGTGGTGTCTAGCATGCTGCAATTTTTTCAGATGGTTTCAAACTTTAAAGAAATACTAATTTTATGTTATTGTTAATTTCTGAACCAACTGTTGTTTTATAGTTGACAGAGTTGAACACGCTGAAGAAGAAGTCTCCCACAGACCTTTGGAAGGAAGATCTTGCTGCCTTCTGCGAGGAGTTGGAGGTATTGGCTTCATGTGGTTACACTTGTTTTTGTTTTCTATGCATCTCTTCAGTCCTACATGATTAATTTCAGTGAGTCCACCACAGTTTTGGGAAGGGATCTGCAATATAATGGGTATTGCCAATCCCATATGAGCATGCATGCACAATGATTCTCTAGTTACACTCTGTCAAACTTCTCCCTTTTGAATCATCCTTTTGTTGTTGTTGTTTTTTTTCCTCAGAAATTGGAGGCTAAAGAAAAGGAGGAAGCCAGCATGCCAGTTGCAAAAAAGGGGGCTGGAAAAGGCAAAGCCTTAAAAGTGAAGCAGGAGACTCTCCCCACGCCACAGGGTCGCCGCGTTGTCCCGCGTGTTACCAGCACCATGAAAGCTGAAGCCAACAAGAAGGCTGAAAAAGGGGAAGCGAAGAGGGGCAAGAAAGTCAAGGTATGTTGTTTCAAATTAAAATAAATCACACCAAAGAAGAGTCATGTCATTCTGCCTTAAAGCCTTTATTTTTTTCAAGTTTATTTAAACTTTCAGATACAAACTTTCTTTTGTGCCGTATATTTCTTAAATCAACATGTTTAACATTTTTGGTCCAGCACACTGCCCAAATAACAGTAACATTTTTCTCAACTTAATTCCTGTGATTTTAAGACTGAAGATGTAGTGATGAAGATGGAGTTTGGAGAAGATGAAGAGAATGCAGTGCCAAGTGAGGAGGTTGGCTTGGCTGCACGACTGGGCAAGAAGAGTAAGACCCAAGCAAAGGAAAAAGGTGAGCTGAAATTTTATTACTGATGTACTGTTAACTCATGTTGCATAGAGGACGTAACATTTCTATCAAACAAAATGGGAAAAGTGTAATTTTCAGTAGACCCCTGTTAAAAGGTATTGCCATTAAGTGTTCTTCTTTAGTGACATCTAGTGGCAACCCCGGGAAAATACATAATTTGCATTCTCCAACTATATATACTAGATATCATAAAAGCATTTACTGTAGTGACTTGCACTTTCTGCATTACTGCAGAATTACTCCACACCCCACCATGATTACTAACTGATTCAAGGAAGGACCACACAGAGAGAGCCATGCATGTAGAAAAGTAACAGACTGTATTGCCATGGGAATATTATTCAGGTTTTGTGGATAGTGTAGGGAAGTGCTGGAATATCTCAGCTTCAACAACAAACTGCTACACTACCACAGAAACCTTGACCATCATAAGTATTCTGTGATAGCAGATTATTATCTGGACCTACTGTTTTCAGGCTGCATTGCACCTTTATTTAACATAACTAAGAAACGCACTTCTCTGCAGCCGGTTCAAAGTCTGGCAAGCAGAGCACTCTTCAGTTCAAGCCGGTTGACAATAAGCCCAAGAAGAATCCATGGTCAGATGAGGAGCCTGAAAATGGGTCCAGCAGTGAAATGTCGACAGAAGAAGTGGCTGCCCCCGTGGAGCCTATCAAACGCGAACCTAAAGGTGAATCTGCTACATGACTCTGACCACCATCATTGGTTATAGGTAGACAGGAGAATTCACGGCTGCTTCGCATCTATTGTCTTCCTAAAACAGTTTGCACAGACATGCCAAATACTTCCACAAATGGGTTTTAATTTGCTAGATAGTGCGAAAAGATTTAACGAATTTATATTATGGGAGGACTTAACTCCCCTTTTTTGACCAAGGCAGTTCGAGGGCCGGTTCAGAGCCAATGCCTATTCAACGAATTTCAACAGCAAAAGAACGTGGGGCAGTATCTTTTCCAATAAGACCAACTAAAATGTGTATCATTAATTTGAATTTGTATGATTTACTGCCATGTGATTGATATTAGTGTAAGCAGACGAATGTAAGTGGAATAGTGTCAGCTTACAACAATGGCTAACATAAACATCTTGCACTCAGTATCAATAAGAAATAATCACTGTCCATATTGTTCAAGAACTGCAGCACAAATGTGTTGTACCAGTTGTTTTATGCTAGTGCAGGCTTGAAAAAACAAAGACAAGATTTATTACGTTATTAACCCCCATGGGGGAAATTCAGGTGTTCAATAAATTCACATTTGTAAAAACATGTTGTCTACCATTGTTATAATGCTTACGGAGAGTGGAGACAAACTGTGATGTAATGTTGTGCAGCTCTCTAGTCTGTAGAGAATGTTGAACCAGCTCAGCACTAACAACTAGCCTCTCATTGGTCCAAAAGAGCAATAAGTAACACCAATGACTACTGGCCCTGAGTGACAGGACAATAATGTAAAATCAACGATTCTGCTGCCTGTTTCTTCAGCTGCAGGGAAGTACATTATGTCTGACAGTGAAGATGAATTCAATGACTGGGGGAAGAAGGTTACCAAAAAAACAAAAGCTGTTATCAGTGATGATGACAGCTTTGCCCCAGCGCCCATGTCTGACAGTGAAATGGACTCTCCATACCCACCTCCCAAAGCAACGTGAGTATTAAATAACATACAAGCTGGTATGTGAAGCCTCTTTCAGTCATTCAGCTCAAATCAGATGTTGACATCTCTCCGCAGGAAGAAGAAGGAACCAGCAAAGAGCAAAAAAACAGTTAGAGAGGCAAAATCCAATAGCTGTAAGTATTTCGACTGGATCACTTCAGTGATTAGCTTAAGAAATGTTGGGTCAAAGGCCTAAGAATTCGATTTTGTGGTATTTTGCAGCTCAGTCTGAAGATCAGATGCCTGCACCCAAGGCTCCAGTTCAGCGTAAGACCAAGGAGGCTGCACCCAAGAAAGCTCCAGCTGCCAAGAAACCAGCTGCATCCAAGAAGAAAGCTGCAGGTATTTAGATGTGGCCATTTAGTCTAATGAACAACAACAGAGGGATACATGACCCTAATTAATTGTTACAGCAAATATGGTGGTGGGAAGAACATATAATTAGCCTTAAACTTGTTAGCTAACATGATTAAAGTCAAAATCTTGGATGCAATGTTGATTTCTGTGCATGCAGAATGGCTTCTTAAATGTCATTGCATGCTGATCATTAAATGCATTCTTTCCTAATGTGCATGCTTGTTTTTTTTTCTGTTCCTACAGATGTGAAGCAGCCATCCATCCTGGATGCTCTTTCTAAATCCAAACCTGCAGCCAAGAAGGTCCCTTCATTTGACTCCAGTGACTCAGAGGGGGAAGTCAAAGCTCCAGTTGCAAAGTCAAAGTCTGTAATGAAACGGAAACAGAAGATCAGCGACGACTCTGACAGCAGCTCAGACGACCTTATGTCCCGCCTGATGGGCAAAAAAGGAACCATCAAGGTCAGTTTCCACACGCAACTTTAAAGTCTTCAGGCCACTTTTTTTCTTCTTTATACATTGCTTCAGTCACCACCACAACCTGGATTTCCAAGCAATATCTTATTGTTGCTGCTTTCACAAAAGCAACCAGATAATTTCATTTTCCTTAGAGCTAACAAAAACACAAGGAACTGATTTTTTTATTTTTATTTTCTTTGTACCGGTATTTGTCTATTGTCATGTTTCAATCCCCAAGTTTCTATACGCATTTTGAATTTAGGATTCTCATGAGAAGAGCTTGATGGAAACAAAACAGCTAAAAGATTTAAGCAAATTTGATAAAACTTTTGAATTCCATTTGGAATGAATGGGGAATGGAAATGCTTTTTTTTCCAAACTGACTGTTTAGCTGTTTCAACTTTGACATGAAAGAACAATTAGAATTTACCCAACTGAATCCAATTCCTTCCAAGGCTCCATTTTTTTTCTCATGTGTGATGTCCAATTAGCAACTTTTTTGCTGTTTGTTTGTTTGTTTGTTTTTTAACTCATTCTCTTCTACTGTTTGCTGAGGGATTAGCCATCATCAATATATTACACTGCCATCTGACTAAAGTACCTTTCTGCAGCATTGTTTATTTGCTCTTAACTAGTTGAGGGAAAAATTTTGCATCAAAATGTATTTCTACGGTAAGAACGAAAGGAGTGATGCATTATTTTATTAAGTTGTATATTTATTTCTATATTATATTTCATTTCCTTTGTAATGGAAAGTTTAAACAAAGTTGTAGTTCTCTATGAATATATTCCATATCTGATTTTTTAATTTATTTTTATTTCTCTTTTTGTCTCTACAGAAAGCCAAGAAGTGGAACGAGGATGACAGCGTCAACATTTCAGACCAGGAAGTAGCAGCTCCCGTAGCTGTGGCATCAAGGGAAACAAAAG
>JAOWBC010000617.1:12361698-12372993 GCA_028566105.1 Hypoplectrus providencianus
ATATAGCAATGCAGTATTATACAAGAGGGTCTGTATCAAAACAATGGATTTCTTTTTAATGGATTATTTTAATCATCAACTATTATTTATTGTATTTATCCCTTTGACATTGCAGATGGCAAAGTTGAAGCAATTTTAATTACTATATATAGCCATGACCCATTAAACTTGACCATATTTTTTGTCTTTTGCACATTTCAGAGTAATACATTTATATGATTAAGTAATAACTATAGGTAGCAGCTTGCTTTACATATGCTGCTTGGTTTACAGAAGGCACAATGATTATCATAAAATAGTACATGAACATGTGTTTGTAATTATATATTGTAAGATTTATCTGAATCTGTGAAGTAACAATAATTGATATATATTATAATAAAATAGAATATAAATAAAAAGGTGTGTCTCGGTGTTTGTTTATATCCCATATTTTTTATTAAAATGTCGTAATTTATTTATTTATATATATTTTTAATGTCCTTATTCTATTCTATTCTATTCTATTCTGTTATTATCAACGTATTCTATTTCACCTCGTACTTTTGCTGCTACAACACCCGAAAGTCCCCAAAATTTACATTGATGAATAAATGAATTTTGACCAAATAATCATCACGTTTATTATTTAAAAAAAACAACAACGTATAAACTTCTTTCCTTGGGCTTCTGAAAAAGCAAAGCAGTGCATTTCCCCATCACAAAGTTTCCTCCTCTCCCTCGAGCAGAGCACTGAGCACATCTGGAGGGAGCAGGACATCCACTTTTTGAGGACTGGCCCCCAGAAAAGGAAAGGGGCGGGGTCAGAGCTGGTGTTGGATTTCACAGCCAGAGAACGTGACTGCAATGGTTGCCTTCGCGAAAGCCGTGCCAAACTTGCCTGCTCTCTGAAAAAGCGGCTCCCCGTCTCTGAACGCACCTTAACGGTTAAGCTGGTGGTGGTGGGGTTAAATGCCACCCGGGAAGTCGCAGGAGCCACCGTTTGCAGGTCTGAGACGCGGCAGAAAACTTTAAAAAGAGTACCCACCGCGGAGAAATACAGCTGCGCGGCTGAACTTCCACCAGCAGCCCGAGGGGACCGGGAGGAGGAGTCAACAGGTCCCAGGTATTACCATCCACTTGCCATTGACAGCTTGTCAACATTTGACAGCATGCGTCCGAGTCTCAGCGTCGTTGCAGGTTAACCGTATTAAACTGTGAGCCTTTTCACCTGAAGGATTTTGAATGCGTCATGCATGGCCACGGTGATAATGTGCGCGAGTGTGACAGGTTTCTTTCAATTTTTTCTTAACGCCGTTCATTGTCAGAAACGGACTGAATAACTGGAGCCCCAAACTCCTGTCAAGTTAGAAATTCATGGCTACAAAAAGAAAATAGCTTTTTTTGCGTTTGTCGGGTCGACCTTTTATCCAGCAGATACAGCGTCTGTTAGGGCGGCTAGCATACAAAGCTAACAGCTCCTCTCTGTAGCTTGTAAAGACATTGGTACACATTTAAGCGCTGACAGTTTCCTCCAGTCAATTAACAGAGGAGACATGTCAGCTCTGTATTAAAAAGTACCGATATGTGGAGTTAAAACCACCCAATGCTGTGTGTCGCCTGCACCCACTTGTTTGTTTTTGCAACGTCAGTACAACGGAATGTGCAGAAATATGTATTTTGACCGCCGTGCTTTCGCTCATTTTGGACCTTATTGCTTCGTTATGTGCTACTTTTTGGCTTGAGATGAACTTTGCACACGTACCTAGTACACTTTGCTGCCGATACCGATCATATCAGGAGCCCGCTTCCTCTGCTGAGTCTGTAGATGGATGGACAGGCATAGCTCACTGAGGGGCAACCACAGCCTGCATTCTTTTCATGTGCTCTAATGCTGAGCTGCAAACTTGATGACCCCAAAACACACATGCATTCTTCTGAAAATGATGCCTGTATAGTACCACTGCAGATTGACGGATATCTCCCTTAATTTGTTAACAACCCTGGTTAACCCCCTGTCAACATAATATGGCAATTTAAGGTGTCTGCATCTCAGCAAATTAAATGTCAGGACTGTGTTATAATATTTGAGTTACAGACCCTGAAGCATTGGAAAGTCATCAGTGTTATCTTGTAAAACGTTGCCTCGTGAAACCACAGATTACAGTGTGCATCACCCTCCATTTACGCCTGTAACAAGTAATTTCTAGATCTTTCCCTTTTATTCTAATAATCTGTTAAGTCTGTACAATTTATGCATTTGGCACAGCCTGATGCGTTGAATGATATTTTATGACACCTCAGATTTATGATGCCTCCTTCGGCTTTTAGCTGCAGACATGGTGGTGCAGATTTTTTTGGTAGGGTGGGGCTGGTAGAAAGAAAATGATGCCCTTTCCTGTGACAACTTGTGACATTCAGAGCAAGATGCATTAGAGGCCGCATCACTCAGTGGGAAATTTGGTGTGTCTGAGGGGTTTCCCAGCTTGTCGCCTCTTCTCTAGGTGTGATTCACGGTTAATGTTATGTCACTGCTGTAATTGTAAATGCTTAGGCTAAACGTAAAATTGTTTGCCTCTAAATTGCACATATGACGATACTTTTGATAAAAGGCGTTAATTAAAACTAGCCAACTTGCGATACATGACCTAATTTCACGCTCATTATTGCACTGAAAAATACATAATTGAAATTGTCACATATGATGATTTTGACAATGTCTTCATGTTTGTTATAACTGCTTAAAATTTTCCGTCTAGCCACCTTGTGATACATGTCTCGGAAATCTAATATATTAAGATCTAACATAGTGAGAAAGTTTTCTCAAATCATTGTTGACAGCAGCTCTTCAGTCACATGTTTTTCTCATGCTGCCGCCTCAAAGAGCAGAAAGCATTGTTATTTGCAGCAACATATTTGAAACTGAAGAACCAAGATATTAAGCATGCATCTTTTTTTTCTTTAAGAAGTTTAATTGCCTAGTGTTGTACTTGTATGTGAGGCTGTGTTCTGTGTTTTTTTGTGTGGTACTGTCAACCCTCTGTGACAGGCGTCAACGGGAAGTTGGTTCTCTCCTCGTGTGAACAGTGCCAGTTAAAAGCGCTCGCACGCCTCGGCTTCACATGGCACTAAATGTGTCATCATCGTGGTGGTGGTGGCACACTCACTTTGCCCCCTCACATCCCCCACTCCCTCGCAATGTCCTTTTCCTTCCTCTGCAGATTGTAAAGTCAAGTGTGAATGACACTGGAAGGGAAATTTTCTTTTCCTCTTTGTTCTTTAAAAACACAGTAGTAGTGAGTCAGTGGCTCCTAGCTGTCAGTTAAATTCGTCACGTTTGATGTTTTTTGCTCCTCACATGTGGAACAAATGACTTTAGTAGATGAAAGGTAATAAGTGATTAAAGCTTGGTTGGACTGTTTGCATTTAGATGCATTTTTTTGCAGAATATCGTGCAGTTTTCCTTTACTTTCTGTGGGATTAGGTATAAGCTGGTAATGGCTTTGCATGTTTTATTTAGAAGTTTTGAGTGACCTATTTTCAAATAGAGAGCGGGCACAGTGTTTTTTTCCTTCCTCTTATTACTATCAGGTGTCATCAATACAGCTCGGCAGGTCAACACCTTTTTGACCATGGCAAATTGTTTTGATCTCAGTCACAAGAAATCCTCACAAATAACACTTAACCCACCAGAGAGTGGTTGATGTAACAAGGTTTGCCTACAAGGACTGAAGCGGAAATATTTAAGAGATACCCAGTCCCACACACACTGTCAGATCTGTACTGCCAATAGCTCTGTTTCTGGAGTCAAAGGTTTTTAAAGTGAAAAACCACATTGCAAAACTGTAGTTTCACCAACTTTGAATAGGGCTAGCTTTTTTTCGAATGTGTTTTGATGTGTACTAGGGATGGGCATTTTCACTAATTCCATACTTCAGTTCTCTCATGAAATCATACGGCTTTGATGACGTGAAGTAGCGTGGGCGCTGGGAGTTGGTGACTCTATTGTTAAATAGGCACAACTGCCGATTAGACATGACTCACATAGAATTAACTATACACAGTATGCTTCAAGTTAATTTCGTCAACAGTTGAACATAATAAACTAATAGAGGCTCGGTAGCTAGAACCAAGATGGCAGCACATTAACAGCTCCTTCTGTTCTTACCTTTCACAATAAAAGCCCTATGCATAAACTGTAAATTACCTCTGGGCATTTTGCTTAGATGCAACACAATATTCAATTTAAACTATTTTTAGTGTATGGATTAAAAAAGAATAAATGCCACAACAACAAATCCAGAACTGCCAGATATTCCATTTAGAATGATAAAAAATTGAGAAACACTGAAAATATTAACTTATACTTTTTAAAAAAATATATCCTGAGAATTTGCCTGATCTTTTCATCATTTTTGCTAGAAACCATTCTAATCTGGATTTATTAATTAACAATAATTCTTTGACACTGTAGTTGTAACTTTCTTCATCATACTCATCTCATCTTCCTAATTAAGACACTTGGCAGCTCCTGTGTCATTCCCAGTCTGCTGTAGGGACCAGCACATAGGAGTCATCTGTCACTTGGAGGCAACTCAACACATTACAGTATTAAAGTTTCATCGAGCAATGTTCTGTCATTTTTAATCACATTTTATGTCATTTTAGTCTCAAATAAAGCTACAAGTATTGTTCACATGGTTGCCTTCTTAACATAGCATTAGATGAGTGGACCACCCACACAGCTACTGGACCTAATGTTGTGTGGAAGATTTATCTGGGACCAGAACAATCATATTAAAAGAAGTCTGTTGGGCCTGTTGGTCATTGTTGTAACATTATATTCATGCTGTATGCATTGGCTTGGTGCTACTTGCAATAGTTGTGCATCATCGTGAGATATTGGCAGTTAAAAAGCACAGAAATCATGGCGGTTACCCTGTGTGTAAAAAATTTTTAAGTTTAAATGTTTAAATTAGACCCATACCCAGTGTGTATATGTGATGGTTTACCAGTTTTTGAATAATAGTGAAACTTCTACAACTGGAACCAAGCAATGTAGCCTCACAGTAATAAAACCAGCTTTGACCTAAAGGAAACGGGCCTCTACTCCGTCAGAATAAGTAGAAATAAATTGGGATATTACAGTGGTTTGGCAGTGGTGCCCAATGACGTAGTCATTGCCTCAGGGACTGGGACGAGTGTGGGAAAAGCAGGAGAGAAGAAGGGTGGGAGCCGATACCAGGAGAGTGTAGCTGAAGCCGAGTGGGATTTTTTTTTTGTAGGGGGAGTTCTGGAGCCGCTGTGATGTTGGGATGTGGGAGCTCCACTCACGTCGGCCGGCGGCAGTTAGACAGGGCCTGCTTTTGCATACTGATTCTCTTTCCGCTGCTTTCCACACAGCTCTCTGGACTGCCCGGCCCCCGCCAGCCCCGCAATGGTTAACCAGCCCTCCTGTTTCACACCGCCTCCTTTTATTCCTCTTTTTATGGCTTTGATGGTATTAAATAATCTTTACGTGTCAGAGTGCACAGCTCCCAGTGTTCATGTCGGGAGAGCGAGAGAGCAATTAGGTCAGAGTGGTAGAATAACTCGGTTTCATCCCAGCCTTAAAGCGGCAGGGTACCTCACTTCAACTTGCTCTTTATATTCACCTCAAGCCTTCAGAGTGAGATTTCAAAGAGGTCCAAGGCCAGTGGGGTTATCAAAGCACTGAGAGAGAAAACTTTGTATCTCTCCGTTGCGTGCTCTCATGATAAAATGTCCCAGAATGGATCATCGGTTGTGATATTTTAGGTTCCTCCTCACTATGTTAATTTGCCTGAAGAATCAGGCCACGTTTGTCTCCTTTTTTCCTAATGAGGCTGAGCTAAAGACCCATATAACCTATTATCCTGGTTATTGATTTGGAATGTGTTTCGAGCTACTGCTTGTTTTGGTAGACCTTGAAATCATTGACACATTTATCTGCAGAGCTGCACTGCCTTTTTAGATAGCCGGATTCTCAAGACGTGTACAAAGCAACAATAAAAAGAGAGCCTTGTTTGTCTGTTTGACACGATCTCACATGATCTGTGTTGTAAAGTTTCCCATAGCTTGTTGTCCCATGTTTGAGATTGCATTGCGACCATTTGGCACGGGAATGTTCTGGCCCATGTCGCCCTGTTTCATTGCTCTCGTCACAGGGTTTCATACTATTTTCCACACTCATTTTGTACCTTGGCTTTTTACTAAAGTGTCTCTGCCCAGTCGGACAGTCCCCCGGCGTGACGGCTGACATTTCCAGTGAAAGAGCCCTATTGTTGGTTCTTAATCCCCCTCCACCCTCCTCTCCATAAAACAATGGTATCAATTGCTTCCACTGAGTACATCCACAGCACTGAGTGAGAGACAGGCTGGCCGGGCCTGTTAGCTAGCTTGCCAGCCGTCCTACCGGGCAGCCAGGACGACCTCTTCATTCCCAGTGATGGCTCTGTCCTCTTCAGGCATCTGCGCTAATATTATCTCTGTAGCATGAGAACCAGCCCTTGATCATGGCTGCACTGCCACCTCGTAAATGCACAAATAATGGCTTGTGTATATATTTATTTTCCCGGGGAGACAGTGGAGCAGACCGGTGGCTTCGACACACCCCCATCCCCCACCTTCTTAATGAATGGTCTCCATTCTATTTTCCTTCATTTTCCCCAGGACACTGCCATTAACTTTGACAGATGATATGTTCTTTCACTGAAACAGTGATCCTGAGCGCACTGTCACTGGAAATTGGATTCGCACACCCACCCCCTTTTTTGCTCCTTGCCTTTTCTCCATCTCTCCTTCTCTCTCCGTCCTCCTTTTTCCTGTTGCTCGCTCTCAGTCGGCACTGAGGGACATGCTGTTAATATTCCTTTTAGAGCTGCACTGTACAGCTGAGCTGCCAAGTTAACCCTCTGCTGCCATGAGTCAGACAGCTAGCCAGATAGCTGGTGTCACTTACACGGATGTCTGACCAGCCAATCTGTCCTTAAACGCTCCTTGATAATGCCGGCCATGCTCTTTGCCAAGTGTGTGTCTGCAGTCAGTTATGACATTGTAGAGAATTTTTATTTTCGTCCAGAAGAACTAAACCATTCATTTTCATATTTTCTTGGAATAATTTAAGACTTTTATAAAAGAGCAGTGTAAGAGGTGCCAGACAGAGAATATCCAAAGAGATAAAATCATTGGATCTTTCGCACTGGATGGCTCCATGCTGTTAATGTGCAACTAATGATTATTTTCACAATCAATAAATCTGCCGGTTAGTTTTTCAACTAGTTTAGTGTAATAAAATGGTAAAAATCTCAGTTTCCTACAGAACAGAGTGGTATGATTTTCCATCTTATTGTTCGCAGCTAAAATGCTGGTTTCCCTCGGAAAGGGGGCTGTATTAACCCACTGACACACCGCCTATCGCCACCCAGTGGTGAGGAGGAGGACGCGTTCCTGTCAGTTATTTGACTTTCTCAGTTGCATGTAAATAGGGACAAGGACAGAAGTTTGACTAGAAGCAAAAATCTAATTTTAAGCCTAACTCATGAATCTGTGTGGTATGAAGCATGTGTGTCGCTAGGTGGATTGAGTTTTTCAGGGGCAAGCAGTTAGTGGTACATTTCGCCATATAGCCTAATCATTGAGTCTTGGTGTTCAGTGCCGTTTTCCCTGAGAACTCTTGAGAAAAAGAAGAAATTAATAAGTGGACGTTCTACCCATGAAACAGTTGTCAGAAAAACAACAAAGCGTTTTGTCCATGTGAGCGTGTCTTTCAAAATTGATATAGTAGAAATAAACCATATTATGCATATTTATTTGAAATAAAGAACCCAAATTTCCGAGCTCTCATGGCCAGAGTAAAAGATCTCAGCTTGCCAGTAACAAATTTTATTTAACATGTAAGAAGATAAAGGCATGTACATTGGATGTTGATAATTAATTAAACATTTGCGTAAAATGAAAAAAGTTTTGTGCAGCATATTTTGGCAGAAAGCTGCATAAGATCATATAGTTTTCCATCTTGTGATACACTACAATTTCTTTTCTATACAACTTTTTCTATTTAGCATTTGGACAACAACCAGTCCGTTTCTAATGAGTGAAATTGAAAAAGCAAAAACTACTCACATTCGACAAGCTGCAAGCTGAGAATGGTGGTCGTTTTTAGTCGAAAACATGACTTTAAGAAGCAAGTCTACTACTGATTAATCAACAATATTAATCAACAATAATCTATTAAAGCTGTAGTTGTTACTTATCTGCTGGGCTGCTCTTCACTGCACCCTTTCTCATCTTCTTAATTAAGACACTTGGCAGCTCCTGTGTCATTCCCAGTCTGCTGTAGGGACCATTACATTTGAGCCGTCTGTGCAGCAGCCATGTCCAGTTTCAAAGCACTACACAAACCAGAGCATCTTAACACTGATTTCAGTGGAACAAATCCCCTCTATTGTGCCTCCTGTGTGGGCGTATGTGGCAGTTGACAGTGTATTACCCAGCTGCTGTGGCTGCAGCTGCTTGCACATTAGCCGCGAGTTGCTAGGCCACATTTATCAGTGTGAAGTGAACACCACGGTGGAGAGATAATGGTCCTGAACAAAGATGATACCGCTCTTGCTGCCGCTAGCTCGAAACAGCTAGCTGGGTCGTAAGTGGCTCGGCTCATAGCATCGTTATCATGCTGCACTGCTTGTCTTGGCTTGTGCCCGCCAAGTCTGTGGAGCTAGTGAGCCTCTGCTACTTATTCTGTCTCCATGGGCTGTCATCTCAGTGCGGAGGAGCCATCGCACCAAATATCTGTCACGCTGAGATGCTGCGGTACAGAGTCAGACAGGATTCCTGTGTGTGCAGCTAGAGGGGTGGATATGAAACCAGAGTTAGTCCTAAAAACTGTGCAGGAAAAGACACTGATTACAGCTAATTACATTTACCATTGTGAGGGTTTATTAATCTGTAATTAATCGTCCGCATGTCCTTCCTATAAACACTAAAGATGTTGTTGCTTTGTTATATAATGCATGAATAAAATGCATGTACTATGCATGTATTTGTGGGAAAGTATGTCAGAAATGCACACAGTAAACAGCCTGCAGATGTTTCTAACTTGTGTATGTAAATGATACTCATTCTGTCAGTGAGA
Organism: Hypoplectrus providencianus; assembly: GCA_028566105.1. Classification (NCBI taxonomy): domain Eukaryota; kingdom Metazoa; phylum Chordata; class Actinopteri; order Perciformes; family Serranidae; genus Hypoplectrus; species Hypoplectrus providencianus. The sequence goes on from JAOWBC010000617.1 coordinate 12,370,832, forward strand.
CTCTATCAATAACAGGCGATCCTTTGATTGGTTTTGTACTTCATTTCGCGTCAACATAATTTCCATTTTTCTTGGCTTTTTGTGTCGCAGTAATAATTCTGTAATATGGCACACCAGGCAGCATATGGCTGCCATTTATGATCAACAGCCTCGGTAAAGAGGTGACTGGAATATGCAAATGTCGGCATGCTAATGGAATAGTAATGTAATGAAGTGCGTTGTATATGGCCAATAATGACTCTCTGGTTATTGAGTGTTGATGGCTTTTTGTTGTTACACAAGCTGCAGCTTTTCTTGTTTGTTCTTTATGGCACACAGACACACCATCATCCCCAAAACATGTGCACACACTCACACACACAGAAAACACACACTCCCACAGACTTAGATACATGAACATTGCCTTCTTATTGATTCATGGCAATGGATGAAAAGCATATTGATAAATACCTGGAGTACTTGCCCATTGAAATTGTTGAACTAAATTGGGCAGAACTGAGACAGATGCGGTGCAGTAAATTAAACAAGCAATCTTCTCTGTTGGGTGACAGCACAATGGTGATTAGGGTTTCATGTGAGCAGCCCTACATTATTTATGGCAGTGCTGTGGGCTGCCTGCAGTTGAATAAACCCACAGTCCATTGACTGGGCACATTATGGGAGGCCGATTCGTAGTGAGAGGGGGAGTTAAAAATGGCTTTATTTCCTCTCAAGGAGGTCCATTTTCATCTAAATGAAGGTGGAAGCCCCAAGCGTGTTGTTTCCAGGCCCTGCGTGTGTGAAATGTGTTGACTGTGTTCCAGGAGGCTTCTCTGCACCGCTCTGCTTCGTGTTCCAGGGTGATTTCTGCAGAGCCTCTTATTTGTACACATCAGCCATTCTTTGCTGTTCAAGTCACCGGCTGCTCAACTTGTTGCTGATTGCCAATTCATAACTTGGCTGTGTTTTGGTCAACAGTTGTTCTAGAAGGTGTCTTTTTCTACATAATATACATGTTGAACACTTTGCAATAAGAACACAACCTGATGGACTGCTTTCCTTTGACAGTTTCCAGTAATAGTTTGTATTATGTTGTATAGTACACAGAAAGGATTATGTGATCAGAGGATATGGAACGGATCAATAGATTCACAGCTTGAACAAGATGCCAGTTGGGTATATGCTTTTTGCCCCTCTTGAATACTTTTTATTCTTCTTGCATATACCGATTAAACATAAGTTGATCTCTAGTTTTATGTGGTTTAATATGATCATACAAAAACTGTCATGATATTTTAGGTCAGTCTTCAGCCGGAGGTAGACAACAGTGCTTGGCGCTTTGTTTTACATCATAATGTCATGAGGAAGCTGTTGAATTTGATCACACCGATGTGATCAGTGACTCCAGAGGGTAACACCCCAACTGGCCTTTGCTTAGTAATGCTGGCCGTCTGCTTGGAAAACATTATTTTTTATTATATTTCGGGGTTCACACTCTGACTGACTTCAAGTTCACTTACTTGCAACACAATGCTTGGTGTTCAGGAACAGGTTCAGTGTTTAAAGGAGTGCAGTGGATTATGACAAAGAGAGCACTGGAAAGAGATTTAGATTTATATAATCTATCAAAAAAGGCCCTGATGACCTCAGTTGCCTTCCTGCAGATCAGCCTGGGACACACCTAGTTTAAGCTTATAACCATAAGCTAAAAAACCAAAGATAAAATGGATTAGGCTACATCAAACTTCCTGAAAGCAATACACTTCAACCAATAACTGCAAGCATTAATACTGATGCTTTTATTTATTGTTTATTTGGTTTTAAAATGATTTAAAACCAAATGGGGAAACCCAATCATAATCATACATTTTTGTTATTACAAAACCAGATCCACACAATCAAAAGTATTATGGCTTTGTGAAAGCACAGAGGAAACTTATCTCGATTGGTTTGCGCTGCCTACTCGTGACACATAGTTGGTGACTGAAGTTAGTCCCTGCAGCAAACACTGGCCTTCTACATCGACAGAAGTATTTCTGACACAACTGAGGACTGTAACAGCGACATGGACTTGGCTCAAAGATTGCATTGTTCCACTTTTCGTATAAATATTGAAGATAATTCAAGGTCTTTCTCTGTGAGAGGTGTATGTATACGATTTCATTTCCCATTGTCTGCCTTGT
>JAOWBC010000617.1:12477710-12502970 GCA_028566105.1 Hypoplectrus providencianus
TAAAAGGCAGGGTAACAGGGGCCACAGTGGTGACGATGGCAGGGGCATTTGTCATGCTCTGAGCCGCGGCAGTCTGTTGCTCTCCCGTGGGCCTTTGTTGTCCCTCAGCTCCCAACTTGCTGGCTAAGCAGGGGATTTCACATGTTTCATTAACATCTGAACCAGCTCGGCACTTTTGTGCATTTCACGTTGCGCGGCGGGAACGTGCCGACGGACATACGCGCGCTCGAAAAACATGAAAAGCGGGATGCATAAAAAGGCACATGTGCCCAGGAGAGAGCAGTCTGTTTTATGAAAGAGCAAAGGCAGGATTAGAGCTGTATCACACACACTCACACACACACACATACACACACACGTGCACACGCAACCGTTTCCATGAGTGTTGACTGCACATTCAGCCTGCAGTTATCCAACCTCTGCTCGGTTCATGGCACACATTCGGTCTTTGTACTAAGCACAACAATCAGCGTGCCCTGCCCGGCGCCGGTGTTAGGGGCACCACTCAAGTGGAGGTCACTTGCCGAGGCGTTATAATGCTTTAGGCTGGGCACAACAAGACTGAGGGCAATCCACTTAAAGCGAACCACTAGCCCCCCACCTCCTCTTGTATCCCCTCCAGGCCACCCCGAGCATCACACTTCTGAATGGAAAACGGGAAGTCGGCCCTCTGCAGCACTTCAAAAACTGGAAAGAGAGAAAGCAGCGGGAGGAGGGGTGGGGGGGTTCATGTTAGAGATACAGAGCTGCTTTTTAAACACGGCGCCTCAACACCCAGACAGCAGCGCCTAAGATCTCTGTTAGAGCGAGATGAAACGAGTCGAATCGGGTAACACGGGGCAGAATCAAAGCTTCAAAGTACATTTTGATGAGAAGACGACTTTTTTGATATTTCCCCGCTGCCTGAACTTCTCTCTTCGTCTGTCTTTCTTTTCGTGAACTCTGAGCGAAGGCCATGGGGGCGAGGCTGCGGTCGAGAATCATTATGCAGGAAATGAAGAAATGAATGGTATCATACATGGATAAATAAAATGTAGCTTGAGTTGTAATTGCATCAGTGATGCCAATTTCAGAGTGGGTTTTGGCAGAGCAGCCTTGAGGTCTGCCAGCCTCTGCCATCCACCAGTCCCTCTCTCCCCCCTGGGCCTTCCTGCTGCAGCTTAGCCTGCTCACACTTCACTCTGTGCCTGTAGTCAGATAGCAAGGTGACTGATTCATTTTTTTGTGTCATGCTAAACCATGGGCTGCCTCTGTCAGGTTACATGTTTGTACAAAATCTCCAATAAATTGTGAAGTTTAAGAAGATATTCCACCCGAATTGTATCATGTCCTTGGGTCTGTTTGCTGCTGTTTGGCATATCTTTTTATTTTTTTGTCTTTTTGTGTCAATTTCTACATTCTGTAGTCATTATGAGTCTCCTTGTTTCTCCTCTTGCAGCTGTTTAGCACTTTTATAAAGTTGTTTAATCCTCTTTGTAGGCTTTTTGTCTGTCTTTGTAGGTTGTTTTAAGTCTTTTCCTGATTGGTCTCTTTGAGTGACATATTGTAAGTTAAGACCAGGGTCCATGACTCTTCATAGACCTGTCCAGTTATGGTTCTTTTGCACTAAAAATCTGATTTGTCTCACCAAACAACAGATTCTCATAAAAACCAAACTTGAAATAATTTCCTCTGAGATGACACATTAAAAAAATTTAGAGATCTTATTCAAGACTGACAGAGAACTGGGGACGTATAAGATACATTTAATTAGACCTCCGACTATCATTTCTAAATCTTAAATATAGGCAGTTTTTACTATAGATGTTACAAGCCAACTGATCTATACTTCAAGATTCAAGTATGAATCTTGTTTTGCGTTAATCTTTATCACTATAAAAAAAAAAAACTTGTAAAAGTCATACTTGCAAAACCAAGTGCTCCTATCTTTTAATCACAGCTCAATGATTTGTTTATCCCAGTCATATATCTTCTTTATTCATTAACTCCTTCAACCTTTTTTCAGTCACTTCCCTCTAGGTTCCTCTCTGTGTTTCATTCCGTCCCTCTTGTCTTTCTTAATAGAATTAGCTGTGTGTCCATCCGTTTGTACTAAACATCTCCCAGTTTCTGACAGCTAATGGGGGCCATTCCAAGTCCGGGATGACTGATATTGAGATATCCTTCCTCCAGGGTAACATCCATAGCAATTTTGCCTTGATTTGCTGAGTGATGGACTGTGCTAAGGAACATAGACCTAATGATCATTGCGGAGATGGGCCCTCTAACTCAAGGCCGTAGAGTGTGGCCGATTACAAGCTATACAATAAGCCATGTCTCCTCCCCCCCTCCTCTCTCCCTTTCTCTCCCTCTGCTGAGGTATTTCCAGAATGCCGCCGGCCATGATGGATTTATGAGTAGGCCATACTTTGGTAAACACCGATGGTGGGCAGCTTTGTCCTCCCCCCTGTGATATACCGAAGGTCCCCATAAAAAATGGGAAAACCAGGTTACGGCCACCATAGAGCTGGGCTAAACAATAAAAGGCTTTATGGGCAGATATAGGCCTGTACCATAAATGCTGGAATCTGCTGTCAGAGGGACATTAAAGGGATAATGACAGGGGGGGTAGCTTTCACAAAATCCCTGCAGCCACTAAGAGGGTCTCACACACACAGACAGACACACACTTAAGATAGCAGAGCAGCGGTGTAGAGATCTATCGAACAGTTTAACTTTGGGCCAGGCTTTGTGTTTGTGTGTAGCCAGTAGATTGACAGAAAGGAGGTGGAAGCGGTGCAGTGTACATCGATAACTGCAGCTTGTTCTCACATCGAAGGGTCGGGCCCTCATTACACATTGGCTCGCAGTCGGGGAGCACAGCTGTTGGGTTTGGCTGGTGCTGCCTGTACGGCCTGCACAAAACCAGCTGTGCAAACAAACACACACAGAAACCGTAATGGCAGTGAGGGGAACAGAGTGGTAGTTTCAGGTAGACTTAAAAGCAAACATGCACCTTGACACACATACACACACTCCCAAATAAACACGCCGACATGCACCCAAGGGAGATGTGCGCCTGCTGGCATGAGGAAGTTGGCTGCTGGGTCCATGCCAGTGCCATGAGTGGGGGTGGACGGATTTTGATAATACTGCTGACACGCAGACGCCATGTTTTTGCAGCACAGTGTGACAGAGACCTGGACATCTCCTTGGGGGAGGAATAGCAATGAGAGCACTTTTTACTGCTTCCTAACACCCCAGATTGGGCTAAGAAAGAAGGAAAGTGGGGGCAGTAAAAATAGTTTGACACCCTCAAGGTCCAGCCGGCAATCTCCTCTCCGCCCTTGCCCGTAAAACTCTTTGAATTCCCTCCTAAAGCCCTTCTCCTTTCCCTCCTTCCCCCACTCCACCCCCCAGTCTCTCTGCTGGACTCTCAGTTCCAGCTTTGCTCTGAATCAAGGACGCTATGTTTACCGCTCATGGTATCCCTCTATTATTTGCACTTACATAACCATCTATTTCTGCAAAAGCCTCCAGTTGTGAATGGTGCTTTAATCAGACCCCTCCATCGTACTTTATGTAACTTTGAAGCCAGAGCCGCACAACCAGGACTGATGACAAGTTAGGGGACGAGACACAATCTCACTTTCTCTTCCAGCCATAGTACTTTTCCATGATTCATGAATGTGGAACTTATTTACACCAGACCAAGAACATGCACCTGGACTGGTGTGCTAACTATGGCAGAGTCTCTTAAATGACTCTGAGAAAGGGGTGGATGCAGCCAATATGATATCCACCATTAGATGGTGGGCTTTGTTTTGCAAGCCTTGAGTCTGGTATATTAGCTGCCAGCATCTTATTTCTTTCCCGAACCAAGACATGCACAGAATACAGGGTACTATGTATAATATGCTACCTAACACTATGTTTACATTAGCTTGTTAGCTTTATTAGCAAGGTGCATCTGTTATACAAAATCAGGCGACTCCTTAGATTATCCTTTAGTAGAAAAAAGGTGAAAAACTGATTCAATTAACTGGATGAAACACTCAATTAAGGGGCAAAGTTTAAAGACAGAAACAAAAGGGCAAGATAGCAATCTATCCCTGCCCTAATGCATACTTCTTTTATTGTCTACTTAACTCTTTATGGGACCATATGTTAGAAAATAAAAATCATGCTGTATTGAAGAAGGCTTGAAACAAGAAAATGAGACAACAAAGTCTTTAAAAAATGTTTACTCGTAATAAATCAATCCCGAAGTCTGATAACTTTCTCATAGACTTTTAAATGATCAAACTTTTCTACAACCAGTTGATCATCCCCTGCTGGCAATTAGAAAAAAAATCAGGTTTAAGGCACGTCCTCATTGGCACTCGATGATCTCTCCCGTGACAATGAAATTACCCCATTTATTTCATGTAATGTGTCTGAATACAGTCAGCATTACAGTCAGAGAGTCTTTTTTTGTTTAAAAAAAAATTAAAAGCTGTGGGATAAGGACTTTTTCTTCCAAGTCTAAACTTGTATTCTTCCCTCCCCCTTCGTAATAAGCAATGATCAACAGTCCGTTATCTCTCAGCTTGTTCTATGCTATCACAGGGTATTACCCGAAGATGAATGCTCTCCCCTTGGAGAAGAAAACAGAGCCTGGAAAATTAGCATTTTCTGACAGCCATTACTCATAGGGCTAATCCTGTCAAGGAATGTGTGGCTGCGCTATCAGTGCAGGCAAGGGGTCGCCGTGGCCCAGGCCTGCTCACTGGGCTCTTATCAGGCAGGGTAAACACACTGGGGCCTGCATTAAATAAGTGTCACAGTCAGTGGGGGCGGAGCGGGCCAAGCCCCCCTGCCAGGCTCCATGCAGATAATCCCTCTCAGAAACCATGTTGGTCAGACCCAGCTGTGGCCTGTGGCTCAGGTGTAGGGAAAGCGGGGGAGGAGAGGGTATTGTTCAGGCAGTGGTTTAGATTACAAAACAAATCACACAGGTTTTTGGTCATTTCATATTAATGCAGAAATGCACGAGGATGCTACCAAATGTTACCTATCTGCATAGGAATTTTCAGGTCTATTTAAAATGTTTAGAAAACAAAACAGTAGAAAAATGCTGAAGATTGTCCCCAAAATGATGGGACATGGTGATTCCACTGCCATCGACAGGCAGACAGAAACACTCATCTTATGTTTTTGACCTTGTGTGGGACATCCCAGTCATTGATCATATTTTTCAGTTTTCACTCTTGATGAAGGTGAAAAACATTATGTATTGTGAGATATCATCCATGTCCTTTAATCTCTCCCACAAAACATGCACAGGTAACTTGAGCCAGCAGCTGTACATCAGATCACATGACAATCACAGGTCAATGTTTTTGAAGGGCTCAGTTTACCTGTCAGCACCACACCATGAGACTGTGGTCTGTGTGACCTTAATTGCGGTTTTACTCTTCAGGCATTGATATCCGCATCACCTGTCTTTAAAAGGAAATATGTAGTGTTCTGCTCTGATAGCGTTGGCATGGACTCAAGTCTCGTGGACGACACAGCTGCATGTTCGCATAACAAGTTGCAACAATGTTGCATGGAATGTTGCAGAGTAAAGGTGGAGGAACATTTTATTAGGGAGGTGGTGCATGTCTGGAGCAAAACAACTTCCTGGACTTTATTCCACGACACTGTGGGAAAAGTGAGATGTTTAGTTACCATGACTGGGTGACTTTGCCACTTCTGCTACTTTATGTGCGCTGGGTGAGCTGCGGCGCCTCTCTGGGCAGCACTCGAGGAAAAGTGCAATGGTGTTACACTCAGTGTACAAGGTGGGAAACCTTGAATAATGTGGGATGAGAGCGAGCCAGAAAGGCGAATCCGAGTCAGCCAGTGGGTCACCAGGAGGTGAGGCTGCCTACTTCCCTGGGTTCAGGAAAAGTTCAGCCGCATAGCATTAGGCAAATTAGGGAGACAAGGCTGGGGGAGAAAAAAAATCACAGGGTTGGGACTGATGAGAGCATGGGGGAAAGGGTCAAATTAGTTGGAAGGAGGAGCCTCAATACAGAGTGAGAAAATAGATGAGAACTTCCAGGAAAAAGAATAAGAGGGATCCAGTCTGGTGCAGCTCTCATTAAGTCCACGAATTCCTACAGATATGAAAGACTCATTACTGAGCTTATATAACTGCATCATGTCCTCAAATACATTCTTATTTAAAGCCCCCGCACCTAAATCTGAGGCAGGGCTGCGGACTCCCCTCCCTCACAGTCCCAGTCCCATGCAGGGCCCGAGTTTAGAGAGAGGGAGATCCACGATGACGTCCCTGAAGGGGTTAAATGTAGGAGGAGCAACGCATGAAAAGAGACTGAGGGGTAGGAAGGGGAAAAAAAGAAAAAGAGCCTAGTGGAGGTGGAGCCAAAGCCCTCAGCTGCTGTGCCTTGTCACATTTTTGCAGAACATGATAGCCGCACGATTTGGTGTGGGAATGATTTAGGCGTCTCTCTCAGAATACAAACAAGGCGGTGCTGCATTTTTCATGCGACCCTGGATATCGGAGAGCGGGCTCTGACCGAGAGAGAAGCCGCCGGTTGTGTTGTGGCGCACGGAGGGAGACCGGTTCATTTAAGGGGCTGACAGGAGTCCACCCACGGCGGCGGGCGCAAACGGGACAACCGAGCGTAACCCAAAGGACACAGTGCAACTACAAGGAATTTCCCCTCAGATATTTTTTGCGCTTTCCTCCCATTCAGAATTCCCTGTTTGGTCGACACGGACTTGGGAGATTTGTGTCCTCTTCTCTGGGATTTTTACTCGGGTTGTTTTCTCTTTATGGTGTGGATACAGCCTCAAATGTTGCTCTCTGTTTGAGCAAGGCCGAAAGGACCCATATATATATTCTGCAGAAGTTATCGGGTCGTTTTCTGCTTTTGTTATTTTTGTGCATATTCCCAGCCGCGGTCTCGCGTTGGACACCATGCAGACTGTTCTTTTAAATTATGTTTTCAAATTGAGCGCAGCCGATTAGGCTTTTTCAGACACTGAATCACTCCTCGGTTTGGATTTCGATCAATACAGCTCTGCAAGAAACATGCCAAATGTCCAAATGTCCCCGCTGTGCGTGGATTTACCACTTTTTCTTCGATTTTAATGCAGTTTCCCCTCCGTTTGGCCCCCTCAGTTTCTACCTCTGCTGGTGGCGAGCTGAAAACCCACAAGGCTCGCGTGCTCCTGCCTGCGCGACAATAGTTCGTTTTTGATAATAATCCCCTGCTATCGTCCTGCTTCGTATGATGTATGAGAGTGTGGACGTTGTGGGACTAAATCCCAGCCCGAACCCGTTTTTAATGATGGATTACTACAACCAGAGCAGAGGATGCTTGATCCCGGAGAAAGGACTGGTGCCCGGAGCGCCCCATCCCTACAGCACGTCCATCAGAAACCAGCACTGGAACGGCTCCAATCACTGTAGGTGCCTTTTCCTGCCTGCTCAACTTCATTTCACTAATTGGGGAAGTTAATGCCTCTATATTTATGTGTGTGCTTATTTATAGCATGCATAAATACCAGATTCCACTATATATTTTTTTCTCTCTCACTGCTTTTATTGTTATTATAAGGCCTTTATTCCCACATAAACACATTTTATCTCAATTATTCAGACTGATAACAAGTCCCAAGCATCGTTGCATGTTATCACCATGATCGAGCTTCATAACTGCATTATATATACTTGACCCACTTTCGGCTCGCTCTCCTTTGCCTCTGTATGCGCCCCGGCTTTTTTTTTTCTTCCTGAGAAAACGTCGGTAAGACTGCGGCGTTGATCCAGGCCGTGTTATCCAAAGCTTTTGCGTTCCTGAAATATGCACTAAATACAAGCAAGGTTTTGCAAGCCATGCCAACGTTAATCAGATCAAACTTTCCTGCCAGTGTTATCCCCTCGGTTCCCTCCGGTAATCTGGCTAGCTGCACCCACAGGCCACAGTTCCTGAACAGGACGGCCTCAACTGGACTGTCCTGTCTGTTTAATGTGCTAATCAAGCTTTGCGCTAATTAAATGTATTTTAAACCAGTGGTTTATATTTAGTTGCTAGGCAGGGGGGAATTACAGCAGTTTTACGAATAACATTTTGCAGCTGAAATGTCTCTATAAAATATTGTTTTTTTAATATCTTAACTGAGCGTACATTAGAATATTAGATTAAATATTTTCATTCTAATATATTCAGGCATTATCTGTAGGCCCATGTGCCAGACAGGCTTGTCTAAAAATAGCATGTCAGTGTCTGCTGATTCTTTTTAAAATCTCAGTAAGACTTAGTTTGGATAAGTGATTCAGTCTGTGTAGGTTTTTTTTTTTTCTTCTTTGGTTGAGTAACCACAGGCCGTCCTGTGAGGTTTCAGTTTATTGATACGGTATCTGCAGCACTAAGAGAGAGTTTTATTGCAACAACAAAGTATCGCTGAGGCCATTCCCATTCTTTACCTCAAAGGAGCTGCACTGCACAAAGCTCAAGCAGGCCTTTATAGAAGAGATAGCTCTGTTGTCTTTCACAGCTGAAGGAGTGTAAAAAGGCAGGAATCTCCACAGGTCCTTAAGGGCCAATTTCCTCCTCGTCTCAAGACTATAGAAACACACGACAAAGGGAAATTTAAACAGGGATTCCTGATGTTTGGTAGCAACAGAAGTGATCAAAAGCGGGTTATGTTTGCGCTTCAGCCTCTTTTTTTTTCACTGGTTGTTTTTCAAGTCACATGAGATTTAAATTCCCCCCGACTAAAAGGACATACATTTTTCAAAGCAGATATCCAGCGAGCTTCATAGTATCTATCGAACTGACCCAGTAAAGCGCTCTAGTGGCAGCATTGATTCAAACCATGTGAGCTAGTCTGAGGGAGACTGTGGGGGTTTGGCCCAGGAAAAGACCTCTGATCCCATACTCGACTCCACATTGTGTTGCTTAACGGAGGAATTGCAGGGGGAGTGTGTGTGTGTGTGTGTGTGTGTGTGTGTGTGTGTGTGTGTGGGTGGGAGGGGGTATAGTAGCATAGCTGCTCTTTGCCTTACTGCTTGAATGTAATAAAAAATTTAGTGCACAACCAGGGAGCGGTGGTCGTCGAAAGGGGGGGGGGGTTAGAGTAGAGAGGCACAACATCCGTTAGTGTCATCACGTGGCCCAGAGGCTCATCGGATCATAGGGATGAAAAAACAAAAAACAAAACAGAGCATGATTTCTTTTTCACCTCCTGTTCTTAAGCAGGAATCCAAGGCAGTCAGGCTCAAAAGCACGAGACAATCCCAAAAACATCTGCTGGCTGCGTCTCTTTCTGGACTTTTTTAACTACACAGACAGTAGTCTCATGGTATGTTATCCTCTGCACGTGGGTTTGGAAACAGATTGCTGGTGGAGTTAAAGATTTCTTTTTTTTTTTTTACCCCCTCAGTGCTTTTCTTTTTTGGTCCACTGTTTTTTCAACCTCTCCACATTGGGTCTAACTATTCATTACAGGCTTTACAGACGAGCTCTCTGGCTCTGAGAGTGCACTCTGTGACATCCTCTCTGAAGTAAACGGCCTCCTGGACCCGTTCAGTGGCTGGGCACCAGTCCAGATCATACGGACGCCTCGTCCCTGATGTTATTAGTTGTTTAAGGATGCTGCCACTTAGCTCATTTGACTGTTTCCATCCAGCTGCTGTCAACGCAGGTCTGTCCAGTCCCAGACAGTATCAGCAAGCTCCCATTCACTGCAACAATGCTGAATCTTTGTGTTAAAAAGGCTCTGGTCTGGCAGATTTAATGCACTGAGGGCCTGTCAGAATCCTTACAGCAATTATGGGCTCATGCATGAAAGAATGTGCATGGCCTTGTTCACATGACTGTCACACAGTAAAAGTAAAGGGGGGTGTGAAGGAAGGAGGGATTGCATGGTGGGCTCAAGTGCTCACCAGCCCATAGGCTTCTTGCTCTTTTGTTTTTTTTCTCAGGCTGTCCACGAAAGAAAGCGGTAGCCAGGGATTTCCATAGAGAGCAGACGAGGCAGAGCGAAGGGCGAGCTTTAGCTAGTTGGTCTTCTGACGGCAGGGCCTGCCAAGTGGGATACTGGACGTGGACGCTTTGTGTCTGAGGGGCGAGTGACTGGCAGCTTAATCTGACTCATGTGGTATTTAAGTGCGGAAGTCCTTTTTGCCTAGCAGGAGACGAGGCCCAAGAAAAAACAGATGGTATTTTATTGTTTTTCAGTGACTGTAAGAGCAGGAGCAATTTTAGGCAACGGTGCAGGGGGAGGCTGGTCGGAGTGGAAGCTAGAAAGTTTGAGCCCTGCTGGTGAAGTGCAAAGCCATGTGGTTTCTCTTCTGCAGCATCAAGGCAGCGTCTCTAATTGTTTGTGCTATTAGGAAAGCAGCATGGAAAACTGTGGGTGATGTGTTTGGACTTTGTGCAGACCAGCAGATTGGTGTTGCTCTTGCGAAAGAACTGCGAATATCAATTCCTCCCCCGCTTTATTTATTTATGCAGATTTTTATTTGGCAAGTGTGTGCTGAGATTTTGGGAAAAACATGAACAACAGAGCATAAACAAGAGAGTGGCTCATCCTGTCCCCAAACAGAATTGGCCAGAGTCCTGGCAGAGGCCTGACATTGAGGGGAGGTTGCTGTGGTAAACAGCTGCGCAGAAGGTCATCTAATAAGGCAGAACAGAAAGTACCACATTTATTTTCTTCATCAATCCACTTAGGATTTCTCGGCAAAGCTGCTTAGAACTTTAGTAAAATTACAGCTTGTGACTTTGTTGTTATAACACAGTAATGCAAAACTCAAGCTTTAATATTCCTGAATGACAGTGTTTGTCCTTAATGTCAATGCTAAGTCCCTGAGCTGGGTAATGTTTTCTGCGTGCTCTTTAACGTCCGTGGCTCTCATGGACGTGCTGATGGGAGACCTCACCTCCTGGGGCTTTGTTGATCCCGACTTGATGGAACTGGCAGGATGGATGGACAGCATTGACGCAAGGTCCCCTGTTCTTCCAAAGGAGGGGGCAGGCTCCTTGTTGCGCCACATCTGCCTAACCCTCTTTCAGCCAATGGCGACAGTGATTTAGTACCCTGAACGCTGCGGAGTGAGTTTGTGTGTGTGAGAGATCAGTATGTCCACAGAAACACGCCTGCTTTCACCTTCAGGTGAACATCAATAACACATTTTGTCATCAAGGTATGTTTGTAATGGCAAAGGTGAAGGGAGTTCAACGCCGCCGCCGCCGCTCTCCTGGGAAAGGCCGCGGGGCAGCATTTCACAACCTGCCATCAGTCGCTCCCAAAACGGCACCTTGCCACCAACCTTCAAAGCTGCTGCCGCCCCTCTTTTAATGCTCTCCATTGTGTACTAAATACAGATGCCCTCGAACCGGGATGTTCCCCGTGGCAGAAGGTTACCTGAATCAACAGAGACGTTTGTTTTGGTTCAACAGCGCCCGTTTTTTTAAGAAGTGCAATGCACGGGCGTGGTCCGTCACCTTGAACTTTGGCAGAGAAACACATTAATGTAGCTGACTGGCAACTTTTATTTTCCCCTGAGGGTGTCTTATTGCTGCGTCACTCTGGTCCATATTGAGCACATCAAAAAAAAAAAAAATTGTCTGGGCAGTTTTTTTTTGTGAATGCGCACTCAGACCCCGCTGATGGGCCCCAGCTTGTTTGCAGAGAGAATTAGCCGGGAGGCATCAGTCGGGGAGTACTGTACACCAGTTTGGTTTGACGCTAAATCCCCAAACAAGGGTTTGTGTACACTGCAAAGCCCACTTTGATGAACAAAGCAGGGCTGACTGAAAAGATCCAGGCAGTGTCATTGATTCATCAGGGGCTTAAAGAAGGCAGCTGATGCAGATATTGTGACATAGGGCCGTAATCTCACTATCAATAATTACAGTCTCCCCAGTGTCTGTCCTGTTATACACACTCTCTCTCTCTCTCTCACACACACACACACACGCACACACACACACACAGAGGTGGGAGGGAGATCGAAACAGTTCAGGTTAAAGGGGGTTCTTCCCTCTAAAATATTCATAGCTTCTTCATTTAAATCAATTCGGCTCTACGGGGGCAGCCAAGCGTCAACTGTCAGAAATTGAGCTGGGCCTGTTGTAATCACTTCTTTACTTATCTCTACAGATGGCTTGTTCGCAATGGGCTCTGCATGGCTAGCTCACCAGCACATTGAGAGCGCTCCTTTTTCTCCCCCTCTCCGTCTCCCCCCTCTTCCCTTCTCTCCGCCCCTATCTCCATGTTTCATCCCCACCCTCTCATAATGGAACACACATAAATTCATCTGGGTATTGAACCGGCGACATTCATCACCCCAGAATTCATCTGCGAGGCATTTTCATTCCCAAAGTGTCTCCTTTCTCTCTCCCACTTTATCTCCCTCTCCCCCTCTCTTGTTTCCCATCTCCATGGTGGCATTCACCGCATGGCAAGCCTGAGCCGGGCAGTCAGTGTCACGATTAATCTTTAATGCTCGCCTGCCCTAATTTTTCCTCATATTTTACAAGATTTCCTGCCCTCCAACCCCCCTTTTTGCCTACATCCGCTATATATAGAGTGATTACATGGAATGTTGCCTTGTTTCATCAGTTGCGGAGGACCACTGCCTGCCTCTGCCTCTCCTGTGCAGTGCCGCTCTCTCCCTCTCTCTCTCTTTTAGACCAGGCCAAAGCACAGGGCTGCAGCTCCCACCAACATCCCTCTGGGGATCTGTGTTAACATCACATGGATGACAACTGTGTTCACCTCAAGTAGTTCACACACACACACACTCTCATACACAAACACGCCACACTGGAATGCCCTCCTATTTGGAGAGTGGGACAGCCGAGGAAATAGGGTAGAGGTTAGTATGCTAAAAATACAAGAGCCTGGCCGTTCTTCTGCTGTCTGGGCAAAAAATAGCACCGTGTTGCTGCCGTCTCAGTCAGCGTTGTTAGCTAAAGAGCTCTGCCCCTGCTCCTGTTTGTGCTCCATGCAAGAGGAGGAGGGAGCTGTGTGCAAACAAAAGTCCCCTCGGCTACGATTGTGCTTTTAATCAACTAGCAGGCCCGGTCCTCAGATAGAAGACATGTCTCAGATGATCTCATCGCGGTTTATAACCGGAGTCCTTATTTGCCTGCCTTTCATAATACCTGGTGTTGGTGTCTTTAACGTGCCCCCAGGGTGAGTGCAGGTTTCTGTATGTCTTGATTTATGGAAGCTGCTTTTCTAAAGTAACTTTAGATATCCATATTGTGTATCGTCTGCTTCTCTCCCATGTCGTCCCGGCCCAGCCTGGCTCAATCTGGTCCCACTTAGTGACAGAGGAGCTCGGTCTGTCTGGACGCCACTGTCTTCTCTTTCCCACAGCCCCTCTGAATCATTTCATATTCATTGCGTGTCTGGCTGGAGCCCGGCCTCTGACATTTGACTCCTAAAGGCCCACCTGGGACCGGGATGAAATAGACTGCCAACAGGACGGCGGAGGTGGGAAGGAGGAAGGCTAGTAGTGCTGGATGGTGACGGATAGGACAGCGTGTTCGTCTGACGGCTCGGGTTACAGGCCGCTTGTTCCCCCTAACCCTGTTTGTGATATTAGCATTGTGTGAACGCAGAGATGCCTTGTAGCCGAGCAGCTCCGAACACGTGTAGGTGAAGGGAGGTGAATGAGAAGAGGCTGAAACAACTGGATCCTGTTTGTTATGAATAGAGCCTCTGTGTGTTACAGCACACACTCTGATATCAAGCAGCCGCTTCACTTCAGAGAGACGTATTGTCTGACCTTTGCTGCGACCTGCAGGTTCTTATCAGGGCCATTGTTAGTGAAGTACCTCGGCGGAGAGAGGCAGGGAGATAGTTGCTCGGTAGATATCGCAATAATTAAGTGGTCGTGTCTGATGTTGAGGAGCACTTGGGAAAAATAAATGTCGCAACAGTCTTTAGCTAGTTCCTGGTTGGGTTGAGCTGTGGTTTGTTTTCAGACAGAAACTAAGATAAAACCCTCAGGATGACTCGGCCCTCCTCTCTGGATGAAACTAGACACATAAATGTCTTTGTGTATTCCACATTCCTTGTCATCTTTTTTTTTTTTTTTCTAAAGCCCTGCCAGCCCGGATGTTCCTTCAGATTAGGGAGGAGGGGAGGGCGGGCTGATAGGGAAATATGCAGCCGTGCAGCACTTAGAGCCGAGAGGGCACATTCTGTTATTCCACGGGATTTTTAACAGTAACCTGAGGAAAGCTTTTTATAGGAGGCCAAAAAGAAGAAGGGCGGGGAGAAAAGAGAGCATGAAGAGAGGCGTTTGTTCATCAGTTCTGCTCAAGGACACTCCAGACTGGAGGCTAAATTGCGTATTTAACGGATGCACTACATGCATCAAGATAAATACATCAAATATTTTGTTTTCATATAATATTATGGCCAAAAAGTCATGCAAGGTTTATTTTGACTTGGCATAGCTGTCCCCCACTCTTTCTCTGTTTTGAGCAAGCGTAGCAGTCTAATTTATGTCTTTATTTAATTTTTCTGTCTTGTCCTCAGGTGTTTTTAAACTACAGGTTAAAAATATCTGTAATCATCTGTTGACACTAGCCATGAGAAGCAGGTAATTACAGGTATTGTTGAGAAAAACAAAAGGATATTGTGTGTCGCTAGTATTCATTTTGATTTCACAGTTTTCTTCATTTTTGCCCGGTCTTCAATTTTTGTGTTAATACTTTGATTTGCACACATGAAAACTTTTCTCTGCTGCTCTAAATGACAGCACTGTGATCAAAACGAATGCAAAGATATCAAATCAGAATGATTCCTCCTGCCAGGGGAGCTGACTAAAAGAAGAAGGTGACAACAGTTTGAACCAGAGTTGTCAAGTCTCACAGCGTGTCGCCTCCTTTTTTTTTTTTTGCCCCTTGTACCAGTGCTGTTCTGTGCCACCACCATGACGCGACACCCGGCTTTGCCCTCGCGCCATACGTGGGAAACCTTTTGCACGGCACCGCTGCCACTGTGGCGGTTCCACAATAGAGCTGGATTATTGTGTCTGGGCTGTCAGCACCTCTCAGCTGAAAGAAAACGAGAGGGAGGGAAGGAGAGAGGAGGGGGAGAGAGAGAGAGAGAGAGGCAGCGAGAGAGATCTCAGGCACAGGGAGAGGAAGGAGAGAGGAGGGGGAGGCTCCAGGAGAGCTGGCATTTTCAAATAATAATCTCTGTGGAGCCTTTCTGGGGGTTTAATGTCATTTTTGGCCTCTGGATTTTTGCCCTTTTCTCTTTTTCAACAAAAAGCAGTGTCAAACGGGGAGGAAAAGAACGAGGAAATAAGGGAAGGGAGACAACAGTCGGAGAGGTGGAGGAGGAGAGAAAGAGGCTTGACTGGGTGACTGATATTATTAGTGTTCTGGTGCCACTGATGGAGCTTTGGCCTGCATCCAATGGCTGCCAACAGGCCAGTATGGGCAAATTGAGTCCAGCACAGAATGACCCATATCCTCGTCCTATTTAGCACATTACAGCATTCGTCTTTATCGTGACCATCCATTCTTTTATATCTTCATTTACAATCACATGTCACAACGAGACAAAAGCCACATGGATGCTATCAGATTCCCAGCAGTTTGTCTCATAACTGTTTCCACACCATGTTTTTTGTTGCTCCAAGTCATCAACAGAGACGTTAACAGTGAGGCCAGACACACGGCAGCTTAAACCGGCTGCCGCTGTCTACTTAGTACCTTGCGTGCAAGCTGCATGGCTGCCCAAATTTGCTCCTCCCGGCGACAGGCAAGAGTGGCAACCCTAATCTTCTCTGCCCTGTGTGAATTATGGATTGGATGTAATGCAGCGATTAGACGCACACACACATACACACACACACCTACACGCGTGTCGCTCTCTGCAGCAGTGGCGACCAGCTAGGTTCCCTCTCTGCACTCAGAGGGTTTCCCTTCTCAGTCGCACATCAAAGTCTCGCCTCCGGTGCTGCAGCCTCACCTTTAATCAACCTCAGCAGCTACATACGTCCCGTAGCTAGGAGGGGAAGAAATCCGCTCTCGCACATATGCTCGCTAAAGCCTCTCAATGCTGTAATCCCCCCCACACCAGGGAGAGATGCATGGGAATCTTGGTCAGCTGACTGTTTAAAGAATGAGGAAGGGAAGGAGGAAGGTTGAAGTCTTTCCCCCCCTCTCCCCTCCCCTCCCCTCCCCTCCCACCTTCCTTAAAGCCTGCTGGGATGCTCTTTGGGCTTGACATACCCAACCCCACCTGCCCTCAGTGCTCAACGGGAAGCTCCATCACTGGCTTCCCCTGAGCTGGCCTACTTGGGACTGTTTGATCTCATTGTGGAAGCAAGCGAGCTCGCCCGCTGCCTGGCAGGCAGAGAGGGCTCCTTGATGCTGAGGGTTGGGGAGGTGGAGCAGGCTTCAGTGGAGAGGCTTAATAACTGTATTAACATCGGTTGCTCCCCCAGGACCCACGCCTACACAGCAGAGGGGAGAGAAGCGTGTGAGGGAGGGATAGCACTGCGAAGCTGCCTTCTTACACTCTGAACGCTCTGCCCTAATTTTCTCCCTTTCCAGCTTCAATTCAGCGTGATTTCTAAATCAAGATGCATTACAGCGACGTGTCTTCGCCACGCTTGTTTGTCATGTCCTCACGATGCTGCGTGACAGTTCCTCTCTCTTTATTAGTTTGTCCTCTCATCATCCCCGTGGCAGCTCACTTCCTGCAGCTTTTTATCCATCTAATTGTTTGTCCTCTTTCTTACGCCTGGCTGTTTATTTATTCATCGCAGATTGACATTGTCGTCCCGCTCCCTCATCACATTAAACAAGATGGCTTACAGATGTGTAATATTACAGCTGACTCTGAATTGAAAGTTTGGCAGTGTTTCCTCACCTGTGTGTGTCGCTATTCATGACAGTTCCCCTTGTGCCTTGAATTATGCATCGCAAACTGCTGAATAATTGATAGGCCCCACTTAGCTTAATGGACAGAGTTAACTGGGAGAGGCGTGTGTACCTACTTGCAGAGGAACTGGGCCGCAATAAACGGCACCCGGTCGCCCCTCTGGGTCATAATGAGGCCCCGGTCACAAGGCTGGGAGACGGAGCAGCCGACAGAGGCCAGCTGGGGTTAACTGGACCCCAGAGGGAGAGAGGACAGGAGGGAGAAGTGGAAGCATTAACACCAGGCTCACCTGAGGGCGCAGGCTCAGGTTACTTCCTCTCATTGTTTTGGCAGTTCTGCTCATGATGGTGTACAAAGGCAGCAAGCATAGTCCTATGCATGCATGCAAACATGCATATTGTATTTTTACACACACACACACATGCATTAATAGATGAAGGAAGCATGCTTTACTTACGGGTGCACATATGAGCTTTATCAGCTATGCAAACTTTGCAGACACTTGCATGAAAACCTGTTCATTAAATCTTAAAAATCATAGCTGAACCTTCATGTTGCTCCTTTGCTCATACAAAGACATATAAACTGCAGTTATATGGCCTTGTTTCTCACTGCAATATATAAGGCCTGCAACTGTATGTATACAGCACAATCATTGCTAGACTTAGAGAGGACTGAAATGTGTCTTTTGTGCAGTACGTTTTATGTACCATAAAAAGAAGTGGAAAAACTCAAGTTTAATTTCTGATCTTCTTTTTGACAATACTTGGAAAATGTGTACACAAAACTAGGGCAAGATATTAAGGTCAAAACTGTTTTTGTGAAAATATATACAATCATGAATAAGATGCATTCTTTTCTTTTTCACATTTTTCACGGTGTCCCAACCTGAATGGAGCTTGTAGTTACATTTTTTTAAAGCTCCATACATGCTCTCATATCCTCTCTGCTCTGTGTAAACAGCCTGCAGTCTCAGAAGTTTTGCTGAACTTTTTTCATGTTACTGTCTCAGTTGAGTCATTCATGGTTTCCCAGTTGCTTTGAAAGTAGCAGATTTTTTTTTTATATCATGTGATTGGTGCAAACTTTAAAGGGATTATGAGGAAGTATGACTATTTTAACCAGAGATTTGGCTCTGCAAGTGTTGGTCACGCATGTTTTGTTAAACAACCATTGGAAATTTAATAATGTGATGATGATTGCTGTTTTATCAGTGTCTGGCTATGATTAATGATCTCATTTTTGGGATTTGTCTTTGCTTTCTTCGCTTTTTAAACCAGCTGTCGGGCTGTGGAATTTAGAGGGTTAATATTAAACAATGCATTTTTTTATTAGAGAGAGAGAGAGAGAGATCAACTTTGTCCCGATAAACCAGTCTGCTGACGGGTGGACAGCCATATCACAGGAAATGGTGTGTGTGTCTGTGTGTGTGTCATGATCAAATGGCTCCCCCCAGGCTACATGGAAAGGTCAGGGATCCATGCAGGAAATTAGTGTCTGTGGAGGCACAGACAACACACACACAGAGACACGGGGATGAGGGAAAAGCACATCCCATAGCCGAGGAAGCTAAACATGTCCTTCATTAAATTCCAGTAACATCCCACTGCGCTCCCTTGATGACTCTGCCGGCTCTCATCAGCCATTTTTCCTAAGCACGGAGCTAAACTTAACCTCCCGGTGCTATCGACAAGCACCTCGCTTTTTTAGTTTTTATTTTTTTCCTGCATTAGCGCTGACACGAAAGACAAATGAGTCTGCCTCTCCACGCCCACCCGCTCTCCCCTCGCTCTGCCCAAATCTTCCACTAAGGAGCCCCCTGACGCTACCCATCAGACAGCTGAATCAAATGTGTGTCATCAGTCATCATTAGGGGGGCATGAGCAGGAGAGCTGGCCTAAGGTGTTTAAAACTACCTCTGTGATCTTCGGTGGATTTAGCCGGGAGTTTGGTCACGTGTGCGGCCGAGCTGTTGCAATTTCAGTCTATGTTTCTATAAAATAACATCTAAAGTGATTGGCTGCTCTGTTTGTCACATCAATGTGCAGCTAGCTTGTCTGCTATTCTAAATATGTCAGCTGTCTCCTCAGGGTCTTTAGGCCACTTTAACCCCTGTGCTGACCTAGTAACCTTCTCTGGTCCCGGGCATCACTGAGCTCTTTAACAGACTAGTGACACAATAATGGCACGCTTGCTGCGCCTTCTTGCCCACGCCCTTTTTGCAAATACCTCCACTTCACATCCACAATAACACGCTTTCAACTCAGAAAACCTGACATGGGTACTTTGAGCTAATTTATGAAGGGAACTGTTGTCATTATGGCTTTCGTGTACAGTAGAGGAATGCACGTTAGCCTGCCGAGGCTTGAAGGCCGAGGTAAATTACAAGCGAGTTTAACTATTAGCTCTAACTCATGTTGACGAGTACATGAAGTGACAAACCTAAATGGGTGTCTAGGTTTTTAAGAGAAACGGCCGGGGAAAGCAGGCGCATTATTTAGCATCCCTGCACATCCGGAGGAGTCACGCACACGCTGCACTCGCGACCTCTCCCCCACTTCCACAATCAGGCTCTGAAGTTGAGAAGATCAAACCGGCGTAATCTATTCCCCCTGTGATTGACTATTGTGCTGTCCACAGAGAGAGAGAGAGAGAGGAGGGGAAAGGGGGAACATGAATCGAGAGAGGCAGTTTAACATGACAAAGCCTGTCCCTGGTGATCCTCTCTTCTCCTCCCCACATCCTCATGAGCCTCTTCTCTTTCTCCCTCCTCTCTTGATCCCTTGTTCCCCCTTTTTTCCCCTCCTCTCTCCACCTCCTCCCGGCCTCCCCAAGTTCCACTTCAGCCCTCTAATGCAAATAGCCCTTTGCCCCCTCCATATTTATGACCCGCTTCCTTCACTGTTAAATATGCGCTTAAGAACGAAGGGCCTTGAAAGCTGCCAGTCACATTGGATTAGCTAGTATCAATGGGCAGATAACCTCTCTGTTAGAGTGAGTGAAGAGCAAACACTCGAACATAAGCATTCATGAGGGTCTTTTGGCCTTCTAACACTGAGAGGCACTGTGTGTGGCACCAGGCTCAATAAAGATGAATGTGTCCTGATTAATGTGTATGAATCTCATTTGAGCGCAGGAAGACAGAATCATGCCGTATCAATTGCATTTTGTACTATTTCTTCACGTTTGTTTTATGAAATGTGCTCATGAGTTAAAGATTATTTAATTCACATAATCAGAAAACTACAATGTTATTACAAGAAGTAGTGCAGAACTGAGCGTTTTGTTTTAAACTGGATGTATTTGTAAATCTCCCCACTTGTGAATTTCAAAGTTTTTACTTGTTAAAAATGCAGTTAAGGCTAAATGTGGACATTCAAGGCCATCACACCAAACACAGACACAAACTCTCTCGATAGTGATTAGGTTAATAAGCAATTTATTTGGCCCCGGTTTTGCTAGCTTATCAAAACCGCTGGTTAGCTTGTCAAAGACCATCTAAAGCTAACAGGAGTGGAGTAGTTCTCTATAGCATAAGGTTAGCTTTTTACCTCTGATAGCTGCATTGTCCAAGGCAAAGTCCAAGGAAAGCTCCAGCAGCCATCCCCAGCCTGAAGCTGTCTGATTCAGCAGCTTGTGTAAAACCTGGGCAAGTTTTACTTTTAGCACCGAATTGCAGCCAGATAATGAAAATGTATTTTTGTGAATGGAGGTAATAGAAGTTTACCTGGCTGTTACACTCAATCTAGGTGGCTGTGAGAAAAAATCATCAACCAAATGACTCAAATGTTCCCCCTCAAGACAAATGTTAGACCTCACAGTGTGTTTCTAGATTGGGTAGCCTCAAACAGGTCGAGTGTTACCTTGGCACCCCCCTGGCTCCTTGTATGCATGAATGCAGTTTTTTTTATTGCAGAACGAAAGAAAAGCACGCACAGTCATCCACTCACGCACAATTCTATAATTAACCGATGCCGACACTCTGTAAAAGAGAGGCTTAATGTTTCATGAAGCCATTTTCACAGTCAGAGCGGTAAACATTAAAGACCAGTTTGTGAGAGGCTATGGTTTCACTTGTGTGTGTGTGTGTGTGTTCGTGTTATGATCCAATGGTGACCTTGATCTTGAATAATGTGCCATAAGGTGTCGCAGCTGTAAGTCACTCCAGGGAGGGTTTATTAATTCACACAGAGAGTTGACAAAGGGAGGTTACAGTGTGGTTACACCTTCTCCGCTTCGCACAGCTTTTATTTGAAACCTGCTTTCGAAATGTGCCTCTCCTCACATGCCCTCTCCTCCTCTCTGTCTTTATTGGAAGCTGTTTCTCTTGCAGTCTCGTCTCTCTTCGTGCTCCCCGCTCTCTTGCCCTCCCTCCGTCTCTCAATGTGGGTCAGTGATGTCGCTCAGCTGATAGTGAACAGCTGCTGTGTGCGTGTGATCAGCTCATAAATTCATGCTCAATGGCAGATCCACTGTGTGCAAACACTGCCTGTATTCGTCACATGGATTAGCCACAGAAAGAGGCCTGCTAATCACAGGTCTCCCCGTTCAGTCTCTGTGTCTAGCTCATTACAGTGATGAAGCTTTGGGGCTGCCCTCAACGCACACATACCAGAGGACATTGTCACTTCCTGTCAGATCTGTATAGACCAACTGTATGTTCATAAAGCTTCATAATACGAATCACTGGATATCATGTGTTCGAGTGCTCATGCCCACACCCGGGTAAGACACACCACCGTGTCTGTCCACATGCTGGCATCCTCTGGCCGACACAGTCTGCCTTTTGCCCCCTTGTGCCCACCACCATGTCCCACACCATCAGCTCATGCCAAATAGCTCCAGTCACCCCGGGGCAAGTGCCAACTCACATAGTCCCAGTGTCAGTCAGCAGGCACAGACAGCTGCTGGGTAGAGTTACACCGTGTTACTCTGGGTTGCGAGGAGCGTTGTTGCCAGGGAACTTGTGTTTTTCCCCGGCAAAATAACTCTCTTTGGGTGTTTTTTTGCGCAATTAGATCCACAAACATTGGGAGCACTCTGGAATTTATTTGTGGTTTCAGTGTCTTGTGCATTCTGTGTGTTGTTAGCATGTGGCTGCAGCAGCTTCTGTGGTTAACAAGTCCCTCCAAGAAGTCCAGCCCCTGTAGACTTCACCTTTGCCATCTGCTCGATCCCTTTGCCGCCCCCTTCCTCCTCCCCCCCCCACACCCTAGTTTGTCCACACATGTTCTCAGTTCCGCCTCCATTTGCCGGGGCAGCAGTGATAGAAAAACCTGGTGTGTTGTTATTCCAGAGGCCTGCCAGCGTGGAGAGGGAAGTTATCTTGGGCCCCTGGAGAAGGGCTGAGGAACATGGTGGGGGCTGCTGGGCTGATAAAATCCAGGCCTGGCCTGGACAAGAACATGCTGATGTTCACACGCACAGGCTGTGGTGCACACATACATGCTGTACATAGCAGGCAACATGCACTCATGGAGGAAGCTCATTTGCGCCTGTTTTTATTTGTTTTGCTTGCAAAGAAGGAATCATTTTCAAGAAAAGTCTGCATTTGTCACATATTTATTCATGCAGACTCCTGTCTGTACCTCACCAAGATGTAAAGGTGCCATAAATTATCCCTGCTAAACACAACCTGGTGGCCCCCCCCCCCCCACACCATTTCCTGGTATTGAGGAGGGGGATCGTCATAACAGCCTCTTTGCTCTGCACCGCCTTGCCCTTCGGCCTCTGCTCAGACCCTCATCTATCACTCCGCCTGTGTTTTTCTTGCCGTAACACCCTTGATGGAGGTAGTTATTTGGCCCCAATTTGAAGCACTATCCATCAAATTTTTGGGTCTTGGATTCTTCAAACGCAGTCCTTTAAGAGCTCGAGCTGTCACACCAGTTTCTGCTCTCCCTGCAATATTTGAATATCTGCAACGGTTGCAAAACAGCAGGCTGTCATTTCCCTGCAATGTAGACCACAACATACCCTCCTAAGTGGAAGTGATGTGTCATGCGCCGCAGAAAATTATATTAGAATCAGATTAAGCTCTCAGTTTGATCCATGGCCTTCCTTCCGTTACACTATGATTGTCTCGGTGTCAGATGTTTGATTTAAAAACATATATTATGACTTGTGTCAGACCTTGATTTCTCCTAAAGTGGCGTGATTGGGCAACACTGCAAGTACTAAGTTCCCTTTATTTTGCTTGGAAGGCGTGGAGACTTATTATTAGTGACAGCACCCTGTATCTCCATGCATTCCCCCTCCCTGTCTCTCTGGTTCTCCCTCTCTCTCTTCACATTGAGAACTGCAAGCTAGACATGCTGCAGATTAGGGGGAGCACAAGCAGGCAGGAGGATCCTCAGTAATCCTCCTAACTCGCCCTCGCCGAAACACGCACACAGATTGGTACAGCATCACAACATGCATGATATGAGTGGGAGTCATGACAAATGGACTTCTTGCGTAACAAAATTCCCAGTTAAAAACAATCTGAGGCAACCTCCATTTTTTTTGTTTTTGCTCCTGTCCAATTTTACTCACTGTTATTTAATTTTCACTGCAAAATATAAGCCAACATATCATGAGACACCACCATCATGGCCAGTAATGAGATAAAAATCTATTTTGTACGCTTCTAATGCCATAAATCACAGGAAAGAACAAGTCAAATTTATATACAGTGTTGTATCACTATTTATACAGACACTTTACGTATAATACGGTGTACGGCACCTGTGGACTCTGCATACCATACATATTGAACTATCTTGTCCTCTCTTCTTTGCTCTGTTTAAACAGCCTGCGGTTCTTTCTGATTTTCAGTAAATATTTGTCACATAACAAATATTGGAAGATGAGTCAGATTTTGACATTTCTGTTTTTGATAATGCTAGATTTTAAGGCTATTTGCGGCCAGTAGTTATTAATATTAGCATTTTGATGCTTTAATAGACAAATCCCTTTGGCCAGGATGGACAAAATGATTTTAGCTAGATGTGAAAGGGGACTTCCTGTGACATGAGAGCAATGAGAAGAGGGTCAGACTCAGTAAGTGGGACAGGTAGGAATGAGGGGGAGACGAAGGCGGGGACTGTCAGGAGACAGAGGGGTGGAAAGGCTGGATTCAGTTACAGTGAAGACGGGAGGACGTGAGGCTCGCTGTCTGCTCTCCTGCCCCATGTTAACCTCCACTGGCTCTCCTTCCTCTGTGTGTGTTTTCACTTATGCCTGTCTGCCCTGCCGCCAGGTTCCTCCCCCTCTCCCCTCCAATAACTGTTCACACTCTGTGTTTGAACACAAACACACCCCACTGTCGCTCTCCTTACAGCTGTCAGACTGTGCGTGCCTGCTAGCGTGTGATGGCGAAGGCACGCCCGCCCGCCCTCGCCCCTGCAGATTGAGACGCAGCGTCTTCGGTGTCGGTAATCAGTGTGAGGGCAGCGAACGGAGCCCCATCCATTTCAGCGGAGAGCTGTTATGGCGCTTTCTGAGAGAATGGCAGGATTTCCCTGTAAGCAAGGAAATAGTCCCATTTCCCCCTACAGTAATTGAAGAGTGCTGACAAAGCATTCCCCGCATGTGTGTGTGTGTGTGTATCGTTTTCCCTGCTGCACATTCCTGACTTGGAACCCAAAAATAACGTCTGAATATTTAGCAAAAAGTCAAGCACTATGCATGAGCGGTGCCCTTCTCTGCTCACTTGTTGGTCTGTTTCACTGCACATAAAAGCTCTTAAGTTGCTGCCAGTCGTTTTTATGGACATGCATGATACATTGGCCCAGGGTTTTGCAAGGCGGTCTCTATCCCTGAGGCTGTTCCATCGGCCATCCCACTTCATTATTTTAAGCAGACTTCAAAGTGAGACTTAATGCAGCAGCCTGTGGCATGGTGGTCTGCATGGTGTCTTCTCTCCTGCACACTCTCTGCATGCAAAGACAAATGGACCTCTATATGTTCCTCTGTGCATCTTACACATGGCGTGCATGTGTGTGTCCAAATAACCTAATAGAAGCCAGGGGAACACAATGGTCCATGATTGAGAAGGATTCAACAAAGTGGGAGCCCTCCTCCATCCCCTCTGCCTTCGTTTTCTCCGCTTCTTCTTTACCACAGTCCAGCCAGCCAGCCAGCCAAGCAGCCAGCCTGCTAATGTAGTTAGCTCCCCCCTAATGATGGTGAAATCTCATTAATATGCTTCACAGCTGGGCCCAGTAACCAGTGGGGATGAAGGTAATCAAATCTCTGAGGACTAACCCAGAGCTGAACCTAAAGAACTGTTCAGCAGCACTGGGCCGAGACAGCAGAGTCTGGAGGCTTGATAATAGCCGGTGGGCTTGTGTGTGAGTGTGTGTGTGTGTGTGTGTG
>JAOWBC010000617.1:12533872-12551411 GCA_028566105.1 Hypoplectrus providencianus
GAGGCATACTTTTAATTTGATGACCCATTAGCTGGAGGCTATAGATTTGAAGGACTACTGTTTAAGTGATGAAGAATAGAAATATTGTAATTTGTACGTCTAAATTTGGAGAATTTACTATGGCTTAGTCTGTGGGCTTTTATGGATTTACATTTTTCATTCAAAATTTACAATTTCAAGCAAATTTTTAGTTAAACATTTTTCACAAAATATGCATTACATTTCATTACTATAGGTTGAGCCAACTGTATATTAAGTGTTTGTCATTAAGTTAAATATTAGAAGCTTGTTTTGTAAAGGGCCAATCAACACCCATTGCTGTTGCTCTTTATAAGACCTCTTCTGCTTTAACCTTCTTCATTTTAAGTGAGTACCCATTGCCTAAATTGTCGATTTATTTTTGACAGGTGGAAGATCAGACCCCTCTGGACTGCAATGAAGTAGTAGCAAAAGGTCAGTTGCTGATAAGAATAATATTAGGAGTAATAAATATTACTGGAGTGGTTTCATAAGCTGCATGCATTGATGAGCTGATTATGTGTGGTTTTATTGTCTTTTTTTTCCTTTCATAGAACTAGACTTTGCCCACGAGGAGCCACAAGATGACGTGCCATCAGATGTCATCGAAGTTCATGAAGAAAAAGGTTTGTCGATTGATATTCAAACTTTTGAAATTTGTTTCATCGTACTTATTAGATTCTCAAACAAAACTTTAATATAGTTTGTGTATAGATATTCTTAAAGATATGGAAAGTCTGCTCTGAAAACCAAGCCAGTCATTTTGCCTTAAAAGAAGTTGTACCCAAGAAAAGGCTGAAACCTGATGAAAGAACAAACAACACCACAGACATGTTTTTGTGCTTATTCTTCAATGTGATTTGTGTGTTATTTTAGAAGATGTTGAGTCATCAGATGCCATGGAAACTATCTCTCAAGCAGCTATAGAAGAAAAACTAGCCGTGGAACAACCTGAAGTGGCCACAGTGGATGAGAAACTATCTGAAGATCAACCTGAAGTGGACACAGCAGATGAGGTTGTATCTGAAGAACAACCCCCAGTAGATGCAGCAGATGAGAAGCTATCCAAAGACCAACCTGAAGTGGTTATGGCAGATGACAAAATTGCTGAAGAACAACCTAAAGAAGAGACAGTAAAAGAGATTCTATCCGTGGAACAGCCTGAAGTGGAGACTGCTACTGCCAAAGTCACGGAAATGGACACAAAGAAATCTGTCCGTGGTCGAAGAGCAAAGACTGTGGAATCTAAACCAGCTGATGATGCAAAGGAAGCAGATCTTTCTGAAGATGCTGTCATCTCTGCTCCAGTTAGAGGAAGAAGAGGGAAGAAAACTGAAGCATCAGCACCACCCGCTGTTAGACAAACAACAAGAGGCAGAAATGCAAAGCCTCAAGACGACGGGGTCGATGAGCCTGCAGTGGAGAAAAGCGAGTGCCTGCCTTCTAAAGTTGCCCTTAAGCCTAAAAGAGGAAGAAATGCTAAAAAAGCTGCAGAGGATCAGGCTGAAATTGTCCAAGAGGTTGCTGTTGAAACTGAAAAGGTGCCAGAGCCTGAGAGTGAACCGAGTCCACCTGTTGACAACAAAGCAGATGTTGCTGCACCCCTGGAGAAGGCTGTGATGAAGCCCAGGCGAGGAAGAAAACCCAAGCAACCTGAGGAATCTGTGCCAGAGCAGCAAGATGTGCCTGCCTCTCACAGTGAGGAGGCTCTCAGAGCTGATGTGACAAAAGGTAGGTTTTTTCTGCTGTCTATTGCTTACTTGCACTGAATCCCTAAAAATGATTCCTGACCCAAAGACACATGTGAAGGTGTATGTCCATAAGCAAGATTTTAGTTACATCTAAAGTAACATGACTGAAGTACTGATTTAATAAACAGTTTTTAATCCATTTCACCCTCGGTTTTGACCGTGATTGCTAGTTCAACCACAGTAAATGTAACATTTCTTTTGTTTTACCCTTTTATTTTAGATATCTGCAGTGACCAGCTGCCAGTGTTGCCTACTGAAAGTGCTGAAAATAAACCATCAGAAGCCATGGAAACTGTTGCCCAGGTCCCTGTAACTGAGAGTTTACCTGAGGTGGAGATTTGCAAAGTCACAGATGCTGATGCAGCTGTCGTTGAGAAGAAAACTGTTCGAGGCAGGAGGGCTAAACTGGTGGAGTCTAAACCAGCTGAACAGGAAGCAACAGAAGACCCAGTGGTCTCTCTTCCAGTCAGAGGAAGAAGAGGGAAGAAAACTGAAGCTGCTACACCAGCTGCTGTTAGACAAACTACTAGAGGCAGAAATGTAAAGTCTGAAGAAAACACTGAGCCTGAAATGGAACAAGACAAAGCTGCCGAGACGCTGGTGACTGAGATTTCCACTGAAGCTGAGAGTGACCAAACTACTTCTGTAAAAGACCACGATTCTGCACCCCCTGCAGAGGAAGCTCTCATGAAGCCTGTTAGAGGCAGAAAAACCAAACAAACCCCTGTTGAGCAATCTCAGCCAGAACCAGAGAAGACTGAAGCCGTGATCGATGAGCCTGTTGCAGACACTCAGCCGCAAAACTCTGTTCCTACACTTGTAAAACCCAGAAGAGGAAGAAAGACAAAAGCTGATGCTGCTGAACTAAATGATGTGGCAGAAGACACCATTGTTGCTGTGGAGACCAAGGAGCAGACTCAGCCTCCAGCCAGGGGTAAGAGGGGAAGAAATGCTAAACAGGAAGAAGAAAAGACGGAGCCAACTTCTGTTGAGTCTGCGCAATCCCAGGAGCCAGCTAAGAAATCAAGGAGAACAAGAAAGGCAGAACAAGACCGTGTAGAACCAAGTGAGGAAGCTGTCCAAGTGGTTGAAACTGCCCCAGAGGATGCTGAAGCTCCACTTGATGCTGAATCAGGGAAGATCGTTGAACCAGCTGCTGTGGTAGCCAAACCAAGGAGAGGACGCCAAGCAAAGCAAGACGCAGAGAGTGAAACCCCTGTAGGATCCACTGGTGTCCAAGAGATCCCCGCTGCCAGTTCGGACAAACTCAAACGAGGTAGGAGAGGAAAACAAAGTGCTGAAGAGATTGTTGTTGTCCCTGCTGCAGTGCCAGAGGAAAAACTAGACCAAGAACTGGAAGCTGAAGAGAAGAAGGATGCTGAGCCAGAAACTCCAGTTGTTAAACCAAGCAGGGCAAGAGGGGCAAAAACATCTGTGAGAAAGGAGGTTTCACAAGCCGCTGTTCCAGCCAAGAGAGCCCGTCGAGGTGCAGCCCCTCCCCCTGAGGAGAGCAATGCTGAATCCACAGTTGTGGTTCCAGAGCCTGTAGAGCCAGTCAAACGAGGAAGACGAGCAGCTGCAAAGCCAGCTGCAGATGAAGCCACATTGACCAGTGTCCAGGCAAATCCTGATGCAAGCAGTGCTGCTGTGGAGGAGACTAAAACATCTAAAAGATCAGTCCAGTGGAAAACAGACTTGGAAGTCATCGAAATCCCAAAAGCAACTCCTGTGAAGGCCGTTAGAGGGAGGAAGTCCAAACTTCAAGTCGACACTGAAAGCAAAAGTGTGTCAAAGATTGCTGACAAATCTGAAGAGAAGGATCTCTCAGAGGAAGTTGTTGAACCTCATCCCATCAAGAGAGCCAGGCGAGGGGCAAAGGTAGCTGATGTAACTGCTGACGAAACTGAGTCCACAAGCAATGGGAAAAATGTGGCAGACGAGACGCAGCCGAAAACCAGGAGAGGAAGACTTGCAAAGAAATAAAAACTTCTGTACATGTGCATAAGTGTAACAGCATTCTTTCCTTTTTAAAAAAGTTTTTGGACTTGTCATTTTTAATTTTATTATATGGTATTTTAGAAAGTAGTTTTAAAGACTGAAATGAAGCACTGCTATTTTTTATTTTTCTCCAATACAGCAGGGAATCTGGTTTAACCTTTCATTTTGAGTTGTATGTTGTTCATTGCTGGTTTTGCAACATTTTCTATGGTGAAAAAAATGATTAAATCTTTTATACAATGAAAATTCTGGTCTTCATTTGTTCTTACTCCACAGCTATTTCTCTTGAGGTCTTTTCAGACATATTTACAATATGGGTAATGGCTTGGAATACATAAAGCAGTGAAACATCTGCAGCTTGCATCTAAACTTTCTGTGTATATATGGATGTGGCTCTGTTTATGACATGTTTTTGGTAGTTGCAATAAGTGCTTAGGTGTATAAATGGGATTGATTTACATTTGTCTTTTGTGCAACTGAATTGGTGCAGGTCTAAAGCAATGGTGTGAAGAAGGAAAAAGGTTTATCTACAGCACATAAATCAATATATTTTAAGGAATGGGAGTCATAAAAGGAGATACAGTAATTGGCAAATAGACTATTAAGTTGAGAATACGACCCAAAACTTAACTAAATTGGCCAATAATCACCACAGTCAATACATGCCTAAATATACATATGTATACACAATGTGGATTTTAAAAAAACAACTTAGTTTTAAATTCATGTCAACCACACAATAGGTTAAAGTTTATGGTGATTAAAAGTACACCCATGACATCAATGGGTGGTTATTACAGTCAATGACAAATACAAAAATCAACACATATGTTAAATGTCCGATAAACAATATTAGTAAATGTATAAAAAGTCAAAAGTATCATTATTTCAGACGTTGCTGTAACAATCAAAGCACATTTAATGTACCGGAACTTTATAATGAATCAATTGAACAACCCGGATAGCTTTTTGAGACGGACTCGAAACAAACGCAAAGTCGACGCTGGAGGGAGTTTTGAGAGGCGCATGGAGGCAGACAGTTCGGCCTTAAACTTTGCTGTCGACTTAAGTGGCTGAGTTATTTGCTGTTTTATTGGAGCAAACCTTTCTGCTTTGCTAGCATGGAGGCAGACAGCGACATTAAAACGACGCCGAGAGGTTTTCACTGCACGCTGTGCAATATCAATTTACCAAACCGTAAGTAACTTGAGCTAACTTTGCCACATTTACGGTGGCTATTAATTTATGCTTTCATTTGCTCTTTCTCCAGAAGCCCCAGTTGTTCTTTTGCATGTTGGTATACGCATTAGGATAAATTCCCACATAATGGGAATTATGGGGGAATTGAAAATAGTGTCTGTACTGTCACTTCTAAAATGAATGATGTATTATTACAGCAGTTAACGTTAGCTAACTTATGTTAGTACGAACACAAATTTAATTATGCTCGCCAAATGTTCAATGTGTATGATACGGTTGTAAAGTTTTGTTTACTAAGTATTTTTGTTTATTTTACTTTTTGTTATTATGGCGGGTATTATTTAAGGAAACCTCCGATGCAGTGTTCATGTTTCAATTTTCTTCAGTACCAAGTTTGGAGCAGCATGTCAAAGGACGGAAACACAAAACACTCAACACAGTGCGGATGACCAGGAAGTCCCAGGAGCAGCACAGTGTGTTTGTCAGCGGCCTCAAGCCTGACATCTCTCAGTCTGATTTAGCTGAGTACTTCACGCAGTTTGGGCAAGTCTCAGATGTTATCATGGACAAAGACAAGGTCAGTCAGCTGCTGGTCTTTACTGTATACAAACTGTTCATGCAGAGAGCTCCGAGGGTCAGTTTCTTTGCAGCATTTGGAAAGTTAGTGATGAACCTCACTGTAGCCTGACCGTCATGTGTCACTCCGCACTCATAGGGTGTGTACGCCATCGTACAGTTCACTGAGACCGACAGCGTTCAGACGACCCTGTCCTGTGTGGAGCATCTGATGAGAGGCTTGAAGCTGCGTGTCAAACCCAGAGACAAGAAGGACTTCAAGTTGATTCCAAAGAAGAAGGACTCCCAGAACCTGCAGCAAGCTTTCGACCGTCTCAAACCACAGCTGTGTCAGTTGGTGTCTGTAAGCATTGTTTTTTTGTTTGTTTGTTTTTTTTTTTTAAGTGTATATATATATATATATATATATAAAGACATGGAAAGTGTGTATGGATGGGAAATACTGCCAGTGGGGCTAGTGTCCATGGGGTCTTTACACTCTCAGTTCAGTTCCATACTTAAGTATAGCCTATGTTAGGCATAAAATCATTTTCTTTAATATGAAATTAGTGGGAAAACTTTTTGAATCAGTGCATTAAAACTGGCAGCTTTGTCATATATATTATTTAACAAAATAACTGTGGTGTTTTCCATTGTTCTATTTCAGGTGGATGCACAGATGCAGTACGTTGTGGAGCGATTTCAGCTGGGAGAAAATGAAAAGAAGGCCCGGAGCTTGCTGGTTCAGCTCCTGCAAGAGGTTTTCGTGGAGTTTTTTCCAGGTGACCTTTTGTAAACGTGCACCTGGAGAGTCTGTGACCTGAAATGTTGTCTCACACAGTGTTCATTTTGCAATGGATTGCCATAGATTGTTCCCTCAATTTTATTATTGTTTGGATTGGTTTCAGACAGCCAGATTCAGCCATTTGGTTCATCTGTCAACACTTTTGGCGTCCACTCCTGTGATTTAGACCTGTTCCTGGACCTGGAAAACACGAAGGTGTTTCAGGCACATGCCAAGTCTACCACAGAACAGGTGTGACATTTTTATAAGCAACAATTTGTACCTAAAAATAGCTCTTTTTTCAATGGTGCGTGCTGTGTATTTTATCATCCTTCCTTTTCTCTTTCTTCAGTTAGGGGAGGGCACGTCAGATGATGGCCGCTCCGAGGACTCCATCCTCTCTGACATTGACCTGTCCACTGCCTCTCCGGCCGAGGTCCTGGACCTTGTAGCAGCCATCCTTAGACGCTGTGTCCCCAGCGTGCACAAAGTCCACGTGGTCAGCAGTGCTCGCCTTCCAGTTGTCAAGTTCCATCACCGCGAGCTTGACCTACAGGGGGACATCACCATTAACAACAGGTCAGCCGGCGGTTCTTTCCTTGCTGCTTTGTAGCTTCAGACATCTTCAGATTTGCTGAGACGTGTTGTTATCTTGTCCCGTGAGCTTTCATCCTGTTTCCCTCCCTAGACTGGCAGTGAGGAACACCCGCTTCCTCCAGCTGTGTTCAGGGGTGGAGGACAGACTGAGGCCACTGGCCTATACAATCCGTTACTGGGCCAAGCAGAAGCAGCTGGCTGGTAAGTTTAAATAACAGGAACCTAAGAACCAAGCCTGTAGCCCCAATTCTGTTTGGAATTATTACCAGTGGTGGAAAAATGATTCAGCTCCCCGACTCAAGTAATAATTCCACACTGTGAAATTACTCCACTACAAGTTAAAGTCCTGCATTCAAAACTTACTTTAGTAAAAATACAAAAGTATCGGCATCAGAATATACTTAGGCTAGAGCATTCAAAGCAAAATGACCTATGATGCAGAATGGCCCCAATCATATTTTATATGTGTTTATATGACCTAATATACTGCTATGAGGTCTAATTAAATAATAGTTCTTATCACTTACACATCTTATTATGTAAAATATTGACCTGAGTAGTAACTGAAGCTGTCAGTTAAATGTAGTGGAGTAAAAGTACAGTACAATTAGAAAAACACCAAAATTACACTTAAGTAGCTTATTTGAGTAAATGTACTTAGCTACATTCTACCTTTCATGAGAACAGATTTTTTTACACTAAAGATAAGTGTGTGTTTTCAGTGCATTTCTGTTGTTTCATAGTTTTGTCAGCAGAGGTCAGTAGAACTCCACTTGCCCTCAATGATCTTGTTGGGATCTGTGTCATTGAAGCTGTGGTTAAAAGAAATATTACACATCATAGCTCCCTGCGTGTTGTAACACTGTAGCCTGTGTCCCCTCATATAGAATCGAGTCTTAGTAGGTGTGTTCTGCACTGAAGACAAATTACCTTTTCTCCTGGGGCAGATCATGTTTACTCTCTTCGATGAGCCGTAGCCTCTTATGCCGCCAGTGCAGCTTTCAGCAAGGCACTTGTGCAGAGTTATGAGCAAAGAATGAGGGGATCGGTTAACAAATAAGAAACAAACCACAAAAAATAAAGAAAGAGAGAAAAGGAAATGATCATATTTCAGATGTGAGCTTTCTGGTCTGTAAAACAAAAAAAGGGGTTTTGGTTAGAAGCCTATTCAATTCAGCTTGTTTTAAGTGTATAGAACATTATGATAGAAATATAGGATGGTCATTCTAATGCGTGCTTATGCCTCATAAGCTGTTACAGCAAGTTTTGGGTTGATATCATAAGTAATGGTCATGGCTACCTCCTGTCAGATGTTACCAACTTGGTCACATTTGCATTGTAACACACAGGTAACCCCAGCGGTGCCGGATCCCTGCTTAACAACTACGCTTTAACCCTGCTGATCGTCTTCTACCTGCAGAACTGTGAGCCTCCTGTCCTCGCCACAGTGGAGCAGCTCAAACACATGGCCTGTAAGTCACTCAGTGTGCTGACAAACATTTTGTCATCCTGAGAGTTTTAAATCACATCCTGTACTTTGTGCATGTTCACATGTACACTTACATCAGTGTACAGCAGCAACTCATCGGCCTGTGGGGAAATAGATGCAGTCAAAAGCTTTTAAACTGCAATTTGAACAGCAAAAAATTACCTTCACATTATTATTACTTTATTTTTATTTATTTTTATAAATGTAGATATTTGAAATAGATTCTTTCAGTTTTACTTTTTCAGATTAAGTTATTACTGTCTTATTGTAGATTGAGACTGGCTAATTCAATGGAAATTGTATTTTAATGTGTCTCTTGCTGTTATATTACTTATTAATGTGTTAACCCTTCTGCAGGTGAGGAGGAGGAGTGTGTGATTGAAGGCTGGGACTGCACCTTCCCCAGTCAGCCTATCGCTGTGCCCCCCAGCAGGAACAAGCAGGACCTCTGTAAGTCCAAATAACCAAGTGATTTATTTGCCAGATATTTCCTGCAACATGTTTTTTACAGACTCATAATAACTCTTGTCCATCCAGGCACGCTGCTCTCTGGCTTCTTCTCCTTCTACGCTAAGTTTGATTTTGCCAGTAGTGTCATATCTGTGAGGAAGGGCAGTGCACTCCCAATTACTGATTACCTCAGCCAGAATAAAGAAGAGGAGGCCACGCAAGAGGGAAAACCCACCAAGACCCAACCTCACGGTCCCAAACTGGGCACCCTGAATCTCTTAGACCCGTTCGAGCTCTCCCACAATGTCGCCGGAAACCTGAACGAGCGCTCCCAGCGCAGCTTCCAGAGGGAGTGCCAGGAGGCCGACAAGTACTGCCGCAGCCTGCAGTACCAGCGCAAGTCCACCAAAGGGAAATCATGGGGGCTGGTGCGCTTATTCGCCCCCGATGGAGATGTCCCAAAAGCCAAAACTGAGCAGCTGACAATCAGCATCCCTTTCAAATCAGCGTCGCTCCCTGAAGTGCTGCGTAATCAGCTGCACGCGGCAGGAGACGGTTTCCGTCTGATGTGGTTTCAGAAGGTTTGCTGTGCTGTGGAGGGAGTCTTCCAAAGAGTTCTTGGGTGTCACTTTGCTCCCTCCACAGTCGAGGACTCAGCTTTTGGTGCTGCTGTGGACATGGAAACTTCCTCTGCTGCGCTCAGCACATCAGTAAATGACAGCTGTGACAGCGTCGAGTCTTTAACTGAAACCAGCCCTCTGGGTAGAGCTGCGGTCGGTGCCAAGCGGCAGCTATCGTCTGGTAGTGACGCTTCTGTGTCGCCGCAAGGCAAAAAGCCAAGACTGGCAAAAAGAGGCAAGTCTGAATTCCCTCACTGGATCTGTGTGCAGAAGCACATGGTGTGGGCTGGCAGGAGGAAAGTGAGGAGAGAGCTGATCAAAGATACAGACTCGAGGCCAGAAGGCAGCTGTATGGAGCTGGAGTCTCAGGTCACAGCGCACATCATAGAAAAAGAGCCAGAACTCAAGGAGCCCCTGGAGTTCAAGGTCCAGTCCCAGATGATGGGGGGCACAGAAAGCACAAAGGCACTGCTCAAGCTGGAACCAACCAGTGACAAGGCAGGAGTTTTTCATGACTTCTTTCATTTCCTGGAAGCCTTCTTACCCAAGATGGTAGAGACACTGCTCGAGAAAGAAGATTAAAGTGGAGCCTATTTCAGATCATGTCCCTATGAGATCTAAGAATTTTCTTTGTTTTGTTTTAAAGATGCCATTAACCTTTAGGGTGGGACATGAAAGAGCATTATCGCTACTTTATGTTGACCAGGCATCAATTATATTTGTAAATGTTAGCTTTGTCAGGATGTCAAGTTTGTAATGTTTTAATGTACATTTATACTTTTTGTTTAAGAAGAAACTTTCCTGATGAAGCCCTCCTTCTGTGTTTGAGACGTAGACTGGTTTGAGTCCATTTCTGTTTAAAATAATTAAATGCTTGTTTAAAGATACCTTACCTGAGTGTAAATTTAGGCAGAGACAGACTGCAAATGCCTCTACCAGAGGGCGCACGGCAACATGTCGGAGGCTGAGCTGAAATGGCAGCCAGCAGTGCTAGTCATGCTAGCAGCATTAAAAAGACTACGGTAAGAACAGTGTCAGAACTCACTGTGTTAATGGGTTTAAGTTTCCAAAGCTGGCTGATAACGCTGCACCACCACTGTGGGATGTAATTGACAGCAGTGCTATGACGGTTGGCGATGGGCAACAGTACTCATAAAGCATAAATCATACTCTATACCACTATAGCCCTGGATGCAAATTGGTGTTTATTTGGAGCTTGCTGCCATGAGTGACAATCAGCATGTGTGAACTGCTCAAAGACATGAGCCAAGGGATCGCCAGTTTGATATCCAATGGGATTTCTAGCAGGCTAAACATCTGGAGCTGCTGAAATGTACAAAGAAGATCGAGCACTGTGGTCGTGTTTGTGTTTGAGAGACAGAACATGCAAAATGGACTATTGAACTCAATATTTCTGTGAGTACGTTCGAAACATGCTGACCCCACAAAAAAAATAACTTCACGACCACAAGTAGTGTTGTGAGAACTTAGATTGACACTGTATGGGGGTTAAGTCACATAAATATTTGTTTCCTGCTACATTATTGTTCTGTACAGAAGCTTTAAAAGGAAACTTCAGTGGTAGGTTTTTGATGTACACAGCATCAACTAACAAATAAACACTGCCTCCTTCTGTACACAGTAGTTATTATTCAGGACTGTAAAGTTCATTTATTTTGCATTCACGCACCATCTTTAAACAATCATATTGTCATTAGAGAAAAAAACAGGTAATTCAGTTGCTTTGAGCTTTGGTTCAACATTGTCTGGCAGAAAGCAGCCATTGAGTGGCGTTTTTATCCAGTCAGGTCTTTGCTCATATGCCTGAGACAGATGAGAGTAATTACTCAGGCAGGCAGACTGCTTTATTACAGCAGGACAAGCAGGAGCTGTGGGATGCACAGAGCTCCCATGTGCTGATTAACATCATTCATCTCACTTTTAAAGGGAAATGCAGATGGCCAGGAGGTTAGATGGGGCTGTGGAGGATAGAGATGGCCGTGATGATGAGGAAGCTTGAGACGGCTGACCGTCTCGCATGTTAATCGGACGGCGGTTCCTCGCTACTGATAGGATGTTTGTTGTGGCCATGAAATGAAAGATAAAACTGTGGAACATGACCAATTTTGCGGTCAAACAGAAATCACATTGTGTTCTTTGGGAGAAAATAGAAGAAACTGTAACTGTTCCAAATGTTGCTGCCAAATCTGATGAGCAACTGTGCTTGTTAAGCCAAAAAAAAAAAAGTATATTCTGGCTGCTTGGATATTGGACTTGGATGATGTCGGCATGGTCTTTGATCCAGACTGAAATATTTCAACAACTATCTGATGGATTGCAGTGGAATTTTGTACAGAAATTCATTGTCTCAATCACATTTTACTTAGGTGATTCTCTGAGTTTCCATTTAGCTCTAACAGCAGGTCAACATTTTTACTTTTATAATCTTAGAGCATTTACAAGATGGATTAGCAAATCATGGTTCCAAAAGGATGAGCACCACCATGAGCCTGACATCTATGATTTTTTGTGAAATATCTCAACTATTGGATTTATGAAAACTTTTTTTCTAGGCTTACCATTTATTTTAAGCTGCTCTATAGCCTGCTCACTCAATTGGTTCACAAAACCCTCCCTTTGGTGGTCACAGCCCTTAGAGGCTGAAAAAAATGCCTTTGACTGCGTGAACATGTGTGTACATGTGTCAAGGTCGCAGTTATTGCAAAATTTGTGCCAATTTTCCTGAAGTTTAAATGGTATAACGCTTGAACCAACACTCCAGGCTCCTCCAGTGTCACCACTCCTTGTTTTTCAAAGGTCCTCCTGATATATGGCCTCTCGCTTACACCTCTAAGCCAGAGAATCAGAATGATTGATAACAAAATCGGGCTTTGTTTGCAGTTGGTCAAAGCATAAAAGAAATAGGTTCTTGTTATACTGATACAACTGATACAAGATATTGCCTACTACTATCTATTGTAAAGTCTTCGTAAAGATGGACATCAACATGTTGTTTAATTGGGTATTGATGACCAACCAGTAACTAGTTTGCTGTAATTTCTACAAACATTGATTCTATTAGGGATTTGCACCACATCAGACCATAGTGCCTATTCTTCATTTGGAGTTCAGAGTGGAAAAAAGCCAATTTAATGTTTTCCTTAATTGGAGTCTATTGGGAATAGATCCTGAGTCAACCCCCCTGAGACCTGCATTTCTCCACAGCCTGGGGAGGTATCAGCTGTTCACAGCTTACGCTCAACCACTGTGACGCATAAATACAGTCACATCTAAAGTGACATCATCTTGTTTTTGTAGTGTGATGCTGTAAGTTTTATGGAAAACCGCGTCATCGACCCCTCAACATGATCAGATGCCTCAAGGGGCGAGTGAGTAAGACGTTGGCTTCATCCAGCCTTTGCAGATTTTCTGAGGTATTATTTTGCTACATAAATACCACACTGCCTCCTCTAATTCGTAGAAGAGGGTTTGAGAGCATGCTCTGAATCAAATCATCGACCTTCCCCCAGCACTCTGACACCTGCCTCACCATCCATCAGAGTTACCTGAAGCTGCCGCTGCCAGCTCGCTCATAAACACATCAGATGGTGGGATATTGCTGTAATTGGCTGGCTCTGCTTTCCAGAAAAGGCAAGTGATGCTGTTGTTGGTGGAGCAGCTTTAGTCCTCAGGGGGGATTGAAAATTACATGAGGCATCACTTTTTTGGACATGAAGCACAGATATGTGCACCCGCTGATTAGGACAAATATGACTCCGCTTTAATGAAGAAGCTAATTGTGTGTGTGTGTATGCCCTTCAACACGGGTAGAAAAGGTCTGCCAGATATAATTATATAATTGTTGGCACGCAGTGGCCCCAATTTGATCCAATTCTAAAGTCATTGACAAATAGAATAAAGTAGAAAACATTGCTGTTAAAACCAACATAGCAGGAGGGTCTGAATGGCAGCCATTTTTATGTTGACAGCTTCCATTGCTAAGAGTTGTGACAGATGAACATAGAAAATTAACACATTATGTTTGTGGTCA
This sequence comes from Hypoplectrus providencianus, assembly GCA_028566105.1. Lineage (NCBI taxonomy): Eukaryota > Metazoa > Chordata > Actinopteri > Perciformes > Serranidae > Hypoplectrus > Hypoplectrus providencianus. The sequence goes on from JAOWBC010000617.1 coordinate 12,547,386, forward strand.
GTTGGCGAGTGGTGAGATTTTGCAGTTAGAATAAGAAGATTCTGTAAAATAAGTATATTTAACAACTTAATCCACATCACCCACTGCTGTCACAGTGTAGGACAGAACATTGCTATAAACTAGTGAGTGACAACTTAGCTAAAGCTATCGAGTAGTTAGCTGTAGCTTCCTAATTTCAACATATTACATGCTACACTGGGTTAGGGTTAGCATTGGCATTAGCATTGATAGCCAGCAAGCTAGGTAGCTAACAGTATAAACTAGCTGCTCTGCTGGGGTGTGTCGCCACCATAAATTAACAACAATAACCGTTTGTTAATTAGCAGCTAAATGACCACAGCCATGTCCATTCTGCTCTTATTGTGATCCTCACGTCATGGATTACCCCACTGTGGTGGGTAGCCATCAGCCCCCTCCTATTTCGTCTCCTGGGCTGTGCAAACAAACCTGGCCGGTGAAAAGCACTCTGTTCATATTAGTGGCTCCCCTGCTCTGGAGATAAGGCTAAATAAAAACGCATCATCATTTCCCCCTTTCTGTCTGCGATGGCAGGAAGGAGTCAGACATTCTCCCGGCAGATTGGTCTTACACAAGAACGGACTTTTGTAAGTGGGTGCGTGTGTAATCTTCCTTTCTTATTTGTATTAGGCAGCATATGTCATGCAAATGGAAATGGTGCAGACAGGTTTAGGAGGAAAGCTTTTAGAGCTCCATCTCACAAGCAGAGGTAGATTCCTACAGTAAGTAGATTTCCACGATTTGTTCAAGTAATCGCACTTGGCTGTAAAGTGTCTATGTCTTACCTAAGAAAGTCTCAGACATCACTAGCACCTGCTTCAGCAGGTGACATCCAAAGTTATTCAAAGTGAACCGGATGAGAGAAAAAGTTTTGACAATCACTAGCCTCCTACTGGTCCTATTATCTCGGCCTTGATGGCAACACAAACACTTCTCCCCTCTGTAGGGGCCCAAACTGCTCTTCAGGAGTGCATTAGCTGGGGCTTATTGGACTGTGAAAACTTTAACTGTCTGACCTTTTCCCTTATCTGGAGGCTGTTACTTTCTCTGTTTATCTACAAACACTGGAGCACGCTAATGAGTTTGTCTTGTGCATATTGTTGTTTCTTGCCATTGACTTTTACAGCTCGTAGAGTGAATGCACAGAGGTTGATTACTGGAGTAGAATTAACTAAATGTTCTGGATGGCCACCGTTAAGCGTGGTAAAATGGCTGATTGCGATGGAAAGGACATATCAGTTCTCTTGAATGGAAGGATATGTAATCACGTTTAGCCATTCCTGTTGTTTTTTCATCTCATCTGTTTGTTAAAAGCCTTCATTTTCTAATTTAGGTGCTGTTTCACATCAATTTGGATGTCATTGGGTGTGAAAAAGTGCGGTACACTAATTGTCTCTCAATATCAGTTTGAATTATGGGACAATAATCGCTCAGAAATGGTCAGCACAATCAATGTGTAATACCACAATCCACTTACAGCCTTTATGGCGTGGCCATATAACTGCTTGTTTATTGTGGACAGCGGCAGCAGCTCCACAGAGGCTGTCAGCTGGGATTTATGCCCAAATCAAGTTGTGTTTTTGACAAGGGTTTAGGGACAGACATAGGAAAAGCCATTTTTTTACAACTCTATAAACAACAGATGAGAGGGATTGTCATGTCTTCCCCAGGGAGCCAAGTTTGACAACATGTTGTGGTGCTGTTGCGTTATTTAGAGCCATGGCAGTTTCTTCGATTCATCCATGATCGAACGTAATCTAATTCAGCAGGGCTTTAATTTGAGGTATAAAATCAGCTGCACATCTCTGTCACGTGTTCAGACATAAAGGACAGAAACAGAAGCCCTAAGCATGTGCACATTAATAAAGACATCACTGCAGCTGAATCGCTGGATAAGGGACAACTTCAGGCGTCATGAACTGGACAGCAGACCGTGAAGATCCAAGATAAACAGGAGCCATTGTGACGGTCATAAATGTGACCGATTGCATTAGACTCAGCCTCAGCACTTGAGACCTGAAAGGTATTTATGTACACAATGTCTTTGCACAAGTGTGTGCTCATGTCGTATGAGAGTCATTGTCTCACACCAACCCTCAAGACTGATATGAATTAAAAAAGCCATTATGGTCAGTACAACTGATAAGAGTTAGTAGGACGGATAAAAGATCACGCTGTTGGATCGTTAAATTCAATCGTAATAGAATTCCTGCAGTAACAATGACTCTCTCTAAAGCATGCTGATGATGATGAGTGTGTGCATTATTGATCTATGGATGCTGTAGCCTATGACCTCTTCCAGAACATTTTAATGGCTTCGTCACTGTGTCAATAATTTATGACCAAAGAATGCGTAGAAGGCTAAAGGTGATGGGGCTAAGGATTAGTCAGTGGAGGATACACATTATTCTTGGATTAGACACATTTCATATTAATTAATTAACACAAAAAACTGAGACAGAAAGTTGTAAATGAACCATTTTGGTGTCTGTACAAACAGGCAGATCGCGACCACATTCCCTCTTCATCCACCTGAAGGTGATTTGGTTTGTTCATTAATTATCCGTACAAAGAATTGATCGGAGTCCATGAAACAACTGAATGACTCTGATTACAAGCCAGAGCACTGCAAGAAACTCAAACTAATTAATAAGAAATTAAAGTGCACTAGGTATTTCACTTTTTTTGCAGAATTGGAGAAGAAAGCTCACAGTATTGTACTGATAGTGCTCAACCTTAAATCACTACCATGAGATGGAGCTGTGTATTATATAGACATGAGCTGATAATGAGATAATGGGCTTGCAAAAGGCCCAACCAGCCTCCTACATAGGAACAAGACACACAGGCTAATACACACGGTTCGTTTTTTTGTTGTTTTTTGTGATCTCTTTAGGTGAAGGCCACAGGAACACACTTTGCCTCATATTCAATCCATGTATAATCTGTCCTCAAATGACAAGAATCACACAAATATTGCATATATTAAAATGACTTTTGAGGTTTGAAATTTAAAATATTCCAAATGCTATTATGAGTAAATAGCAACTGAATGAGTCATTGATGGATCAACTCTTCACCTGTAGACTGACAGATGATATATTATCAGTTTTAGAGCAGTGCTTTGTTTACAGAGTCAGCCATCACATCTCTCCCACACTACAGCTACACTATCTACTACTACTACCTCTAATGTGACTTCCATTATTTCAGGTGTGAAGGCTGAGCTGTCCTCATTCTGATCATTGGTATGATCTGGTTTCTGAACCTGCCTGTTGAGATGCAGGACTTCTGTGTGTATGAATCCTGGTTTGTGTCTTTTTTTCTGCAAATTCTATCCTCACTGTTTTCTAGCCGCACATCCCGTTCACCCACTTGTTCCTTTCAGCATTAAATAGGTTTCTGCTGTTTTGCTTCACCTACAGGACTGTTACATCACACACTGGTAGAAAGCTTACTGAACAGGCCAGTAAAGCTTTTCACTTGATTTACAACTCCAGACACAACATGATGTGCTTACATGGCTTTAACCTATGTGACCCGTGATTTGAACTCATAAAACATAACTGGGGGGCTATTTTATGGAAACAGTTAGACTGCTGGAGCTGATCATGGTGCTGAAGGGCCAGCCTGCACAGAAAATCCAGTATTTCCCCATTGATCTTTATTATTATTATTATTATTTATTTATTTATTTTTTATCATGCATGAGTGATGTGCTGCATATTCCACCTTTTATAAGAATGTTAAATCCAAACTTCAAAATCATGTACTTATGCTATCTGGAGAGACTTGAATACGTAAAGCAGGACAAATACCTTTTGAGAGGGATGTCAGTGGGGTGTAAAAAGGCTCTGACTAGAAAATGGCTAAAGAAAGATAAACCAACAATAAAGGAGTGAATTGATGTAATTTACAATATATATGTCATGGAGAGAATTACATTTAAACTGAGGAACCAGACTGATATTTTTGAGGAGAATTGGCCAAAATGGCTCAACTGTGTGG